>FXXK01000396.1:372728-410233 GCA_900184695.1 Betula pendula
CGTTGTGTTGAATGATTGACTTGAAGTAGTAATGGCGTCAAAGCAAAGATCGAAATTGAAGAAATTGGCTTTGAGCGGCTCTAAAGCTGCTAATTCTCCTTCATCTTCAACTACATCATCTTCGAAGCAGTATCTGGACACATCTATTGATGGTCAGAGTTCTCCAGCATCTTCATCAGCTCGAAGTAAGCCTCAGTACTATTACACAGAGAGTTTACCTTTGGATACAGAGAGATCCAAAGAAAATGTCACAGTGACAGTTCGGTTTCGTCCTCTAAGGTGCATTTCACTTTTCCAAACTGTATTTTGTTGGTAAATTCTATTGATGAGTGCTTTAAGTTGATTTTGGTCCGTCTTTGGAATAGTCCGAGGGAAATCCGTCAAGGAGAGGAGATTGCATGGTATGCAGATGGTGAAACTGTTCTGCGGAATGAGCATAACCCATCAATAGCTTATGCATATGGTAAATAATATAAACCCTGGTAAATTCTAGTATCACATTGTCGTTCTTATTTATAAATTTTTTTACAGTAAATGAAATTAATAATGAACATCCTGGTTTGATGTGTAGATAGTTGAAGGAAACTTGAAGATGCTAGATAAATTTTATGTTTGTCTCTTTTTTGATTCAGAGACATCACATTTTGCAAGAAGTTATATAGAGAAAAGAAAATACCTTAGAAAATTTTACAATGCTGCAACTGGAGATAATTGGACATTTATCTACAAGTTTAATACTATTCCTTATGTCATGAAATTATGAAAAATATTTCCAATTTTTTTTTGGTAATGGTGGTGAAGGGCTAACAATATGTGTAGGGGTGGGGTGAGGTTTGGGGTGTGTATGCCTGGTAACATAGGTTCATCCCCCATTGAATCATTTAATATCAATGTATGAACCAGTTTGTACAAGAACCCTATTTTCTGTTTAACTTTAATCCTTGTCTGATGTTATTATAATTCTGTCATTGTATGTATGTCTATTCTTTTTATTCTCCATTCTTCTGGGAATTCTAAAAGTGCTTAGTTTTGGATATTTGAACTTTGCTTTGCAATCTTGCATTTTACAAAATGATTCAACAATTTCGTTGAGCTGACCTTGTTTCAAGTTGTGTGTGAAATCAAAACAGTTCATTGCAGTAAGTAAAGTACATAATTTTGTGGTTATTTGCTCAGCCGTGTTTTTTAATTATTTAGTGTTATCTTTCTCTTTTTCTTCAAGGAACAAGTTTCAATTAAATGTGGTATTATTATACTTATTTAAGTTAATCCTTGATATGGAATTTTGTGTCTCACTTCATTGCTTTCTATTCTGTGCTTCTAGATCGAGTATTTGGCCCTACTACTACGACTCGTCATGTCTATGATGTTGCTGCTCAACATGTTGTTAGTGGTGCTATGGAAGGAATCAATGGTAAATAGTTTAGAATCCCGTTTAACATTTTCTTTATTATTTTCAGCTTTCACCAATGTTCTAATTTCTGTCCAAGTGTCAACATCATTATTATTTCTTTTGCTATCTATTATGAACTCGTAGCCTGATCTAGATGCTCTAAAATGTAGTTTTGATTATTTTGAGTGTAGCGAGTGTAGGTGTGAGTGTTGCGTTCTCACATTGAGAAAAAATAAAAAAAATGAGTAGTCAATATATCTAAATGGACCCAAGCCCATTAGCTTAAGCTTTTGAGTTAGAGTGATATACAAATATGTATATTAGCGTACTCTTGGTGGACTCCCGAGACAATTCTCTTCCTAACAATTGGTATTAGAGCTATGGTTAGCTTTTGCTTAAACGAGTGTCCTAGTCTTTGACGTGTTTGGTTTGACTCTGATAAAGATTGTGTTAGCTTTTGGAACAAAGTTGCGTTCCGTGGCCCGCAATTGGTGTAACTTTTGTACGCATGATACTCTTGGTTTTGTAAAAGGACTCACACACGAGGGGGAATTGGTTCAATGTGGATGAAATTCACACGTGAGGGAGAGATTTATTGTGAGTGCATGTGTGAGTGTTGTATCCCACATTGAGAAATAATAAAGAAAGTGAGTAGTTAATATACCTAAATGGACCCAAGCCCATTAGCTTTTAGACTAGAGTGGTGTCCAAATATGTATATTAATGTACTCTTAGTGGATTCCCTAGGCAATTCTCTCCTTAACATTGAGGCACCATGGAGAAGCAACTCACACACAGCTGCATTTCCATAATTTTCATTCACATCTCTTTTCGTACTGGGCGAAATGATAAGCCAAACATATGGCTGTTTATTTTATTGGTTCTCATTTTCAATATGATTTAGAAATCTACCATATTCATTTCATTCTAAGCTGTGATTTGTATTATAGATGAAAAATTGAAAACCCTAGTCATTTGTATTAGTCATTATATTTTCCATCACGAAATATGGCGTGACAAAATAGGACACAACTATTCAACTCTTGGATGCAGAGATCCATGAGAAATTATATGTTAACCAATGAAATTATGCACTTGGACTTTTTGGCTCAATTGCTCACTGTTTTATAATCTTCGGCTAAACTTGAAAAATGCTTAGGGCTTTCACCTTCCCCACCTAGCTTTACTGTGAACGTACTGACTTTTACTTGCTGGGGTGGGTCCTGGACCATCATAATTTCCGGATATTTGAAGGTGCATGTCTTAATGCTTAGTTGCTTTAATGTAATTGTGTTGTTGATTTCTGGAAGTAGAATATTAGATGCTAGTAGTTTGTTGTATGGAAGAAAGCTGGGACATGGATGATTTTTGACCGTTGAAGTTTTCGTTGCACTGAACAACCCACTAGTCTTTGGCGAATTATTTGCATCAAATATGTATAATTATCTGAATCTTTGGCGAATTATTTGCATCAGAATGTATAAAATTATCCGGTCATTGTTGGTTCTTGATCTATTTAGTTTCCCTGATAAGTGGTCTTGTCTTGGCATCTATCTTCTTAAAGTGAGCCATGCCAATCCAAACTGCAGTGCTTGAAGAGCTGTGGCTGAACAATAAATTGTTCACTTCTGGGCACCTCTTGTGTTGTTGCTTAGGCACCTAAGGCTTTGCCTTGTCAATATTGGACTACCACTGCCTGCCAAGGTTTAAGGTGGGTGTTAGGTGATCTGTTTAGGCAGGGTGACAAGTTGAGTATTCCAATCGAAATTGGTTGTAGTTGTTGTATTAAAAGCTATTGGACTAATACTGTTTTGGTTGGCATATGTATTGTTATCTCAATTGCTGATGACATGTAGTGTACAGTTTAATTATTTATTCTATGTTTTCTTCTTATTACAGGTACCATTTTTGCATATGGGGTGACAAGCAGTGGGAAGACCCACACTATGCATGTGAGATGATATATTTATGCCCCTCCTTTCCTTTCATGTTATATCTGAAATACATTTGATAATTCATATTCCTTAGATTTTGAATATATGTATGTGCTATTCTATGATATGTATGTGTAGGAAATCAAAGATATATGGCAGCTTTATATGTTGAAGTAATTTTGAGATCTCTTGCCAAGTCTCACTTTTGAAGTTGCTAATCTATGTGAACCGCATTTGTACTATCACCTTAAAGTTCTAATTCCTCATACATGACACATAATATGGGTGACAAGAAATTATGTATGGCCATTACCTTGATGCTTCCAAAGACACTCATATACATAGCTTGTCTAAATATGAGGAATTAGACTTGTCTTCTGGGGAAAAAAAAAAGTAATTACTTATGGTCATTACTACTTGTTGGTGCTATTATTGGCCATCATCTTGATGCTTCCAAACATAACCATTTGCATAGCTTGTCCAGTCTCCTATCAGTTGTAATTTGCCATTAATTATAACAAATCAAGGCCAACCTAAAAGTATTGAATTTGACCGTGTTTTCTAGAAGAGTTCTTCCTGCTCTCATTTTTATGGCATATATTAGCTGATCGTTTGGAAGATACTTCACATACAAATATTTGATGATAAGAGTTTCTTAACACTTGGTTATGATACAACCTCATTTTCTAGTTTCTTCTCACTATGTCAATAATATTGGTTTTATGTTTACTGGGAGGGTACACGTTCCAGTATGCTTGTAAATAGAGTTAAAATTGGAGGAGAGAAACATCTGCAATCTTATGTTCTTCTCCGAGCTAATGAACTCAGATTGCTTTTAGGCCTTTGATTTAAGTATATTTCCTCTATCTAAATATATATATTTAAAGAATGGTAAGGAGCTTATGTTCATGTCTCGTGATTCTTAGCCTATTAGCCATTGTAAATTTGTGATATCATTTTCTAAAAAGTATCATTTTTCATTCTAGGTTGTCATGCACATTTAGAATTTTTAAAAGGCAAGCTTTTCCTAGTTGAGTTTGAAGAAGGTCCCTTCCTTCTGTTAAAACTTACATTTTGTGTATGCTGCACCATAATATGTGTTATGTTAGCATATAAACAAGAATAATGAAACAATGAATTTGGATTTAATTGATAGATCTTACCAGCATTCTTATAGAGTCAATATACCAATTGCAGGGTGATCAGAGGTCCCCTGGAATTATACCACTGGCAGTGAAGGATGCTTTTAGCATCATCCAAGAGGTACTCTATAAGGGATATTAGCATCACTGTAATTTCTATCCATAACTTTTCTAATTACCGAAACTACAGAGTCTGACATGTATTTATGCCCTAGACTCCAAATCGAGAGTTTCTTCTTCGCGTGTCATACTTGGAGATCTATAATGAGGTGAGCTTCTTGCAATTCTTTATTGATTTCTTTTTTTTTTTTTTTTTGGTTTATGATGCCTTGATTAAATGTTCACTGTTTTTCATAAACCTATCCAAAATTATAGTTTTCTAAGATGCATATGTTCAATATTTTCTAGTTTTGACTAGAAAATATTGTCAAAACTAGAAAATATTTTCTAGTTTTGATGCTGCTTTTATTTTTCCAATGACTTCACTATCCTTTAACGTTCATTTCAGGTTATTAATGACTTGTTGAACCCAGCAGGACAGAATTTAAGAATTAGAGAGGACGCCCAGGTAGTTGTCAGTTGTATTCTAATCCTTTTTCTTGATGTTATCTTCCTTGTTGATAATACTGAATAAGTTAAGGTGGGTTATGGGAGAAATAAGTTAAGGTGGGTTATGGGAGAGAATTGCCTATGGTCCACCAAAAGTACATTAATATATATGTTTGTACACCACTCCAATCCAAAAGCTTAAGCTAATGGGTTTGGGTTCACTAATGTATATTAAGTACTTTGTTTATTTTTCCTCAATGTGAGATTCAACACTCACATGAGCACTTACAACATTGAGAAAAAATAAACAAAGTGAATATTTAATATACATAAGTGGACCGAAACCCATTAGCTTAAGCTTTTCAGTTGGAGTGGTGTCTAAACATGTATATTAATGTGCTCTTAGTAGACTCTCTAGGTGATTCTCTCCCTAACAATTATTGTTATTTTTTTGATTGCTTCTATCGCTTAAGTAATGTAGTGATTCAACGCTTAATGATAAAATTTCATCAATCATAGTAACATGGAAAACATCTGGTATTTTTCATTTTTAACTTTAGAGAATGATATATAGTACTATACACAAACGTTGTCCACAAGAATATGTTGCGTTTTTTTAATGCTGCAACATGGACACCTCACACTTGCACTGGTCTTGAGGTAGGTGTTCTTTGAGAAGCACTTGTATCACAGTCCCTTTCCATCGCCATCCTTTGTTCTGTTTCTCTCAGTGTTAAACCACTGAACTGTTGCATTTATTTCTCTACTACTTTCTAGTGCATTATGCTTTTGCTTTCTTATGGTAAAAACGGAATCAAAGATATAAATTGGCTTCCAAGGTGTCACAGTCCTA
Organism: Betula pendula; assembly: GCA_900184695.1. Classification (NCBI taxonomy): domain Eukaryota; kingdom Viridiplantae; phylum Streptophyta; class Magnoliopsida; order Fagales; family Betulaceae; genus Betula; species Betula pendula. The sequence goes on from FXXK01000396.1 coordinate 378,600, forward strand.
CAAGCACAGGTGGTTGACGACTGACTAAAGTTGGCAATGACTTGGGATTGGTGGCTCCATTGACATAAATTAGACGCGACTTTAGAGCACGTGGCTCAATGTGCCTTTGGGGTTTGGATAGTGACAAAGTGTCATGGCTTAGGGTGCATTGAATAAACTGAGCTGTGTAACCTGTATAGTTGAAGCTCAATAGGATATCTTGGGAGTCAAAGTTCCCTAATTAAGTTTTTTTATAAGTAATTGTAATATCAATAAAAAATGTAGGTGCTCCTTAGGTACACATGAAATATACAAGAGGAGCTACCTAGCTATTAGGGACAAAAAGAACTAGAAAATCATGATAACTAATCACCAAAGGAGAAACAAAATCAGCTATCCAAAGATACAATGTTTTGAAATATAAAGATTTAATTTCCTCTAAAGTCCTTAGTCCTCAAAACTTATATCATTTATTTTCCTCCAAAGACACCACAAAAGGCACGAAGACACCATCTTTCATGCAGCAGCACTCTGAGTATTGCCAGCAATCCACCAACAAGCATACAAATTGATTACTCGTTTATGCATGACCTAAGACAACCTTAAACGAGTGAAGAAAATATTTCAAATGGTACAAACTACTCCACAATGAAGCACTGCAAAATCCCCATTAAGGAGATCTCTTAGCTTGGATTATTATTATTTTTTGAATAAGTAAAACAACCTCATTACAAAACACAAAGGGGCGCAACTCAAGTATACAAAAAGTATACTGCTTGGATTTTAAGGTAAGTTAGGGTGCCACATGGCCATTTGCTTTTTGAGAAATTGCTAATGTGTATTTAGGCTACCAATTTAACTGCTTTTTTCACATGGTTATTGCTTCAGTTGTGATTTGTATGGGTTGTGATAACTATGAAAATAATTAGTTCTAACTCTAATTTCTTGTTGGAACTTAAGCTTGCCTCTGGTCAACTTGAGGGCTATAGATTTCTAGGGTACTAAAATAGTTACCCAAGCAATATTTTTTTGGCTCGCAACATTTAAAGATGGATTTTTCACCTAGGATGTTATATACCTACATTGTATTCAGAGTTTTTGAATTTTGCTATTTGCACATGAAGCGATTAGTCTCTCATTCTCTTATTTTTCGAAATTACCTTGCTGCCAAGCATAGCTACTGTTTCACTTTCAGAGAGACTACGGTACAAATTTTGTTAGACAATGTTGTTAAACAGTCAAAGATACAACACAAGCTCTTCTTTCCAACTCTTGCATGCTGAAGCCCATGTATTTTGGAATTATTACTTTGGATTTTTTATATGGTTTGTTAGTTTGTCTAAAACTTTGTTTCCTAAATTTTAAAAATGAGTGTTATTTATTATTTGATTGATGGTTGTAGGGCGTCTTTGTTGAAGGAATAAAGGAAGAAGTTGTATTATCCCCTGCTCATGCCCTTTCCCTTATAGCTGCTGGAGAAGGTAAAAATCTGTTGTTATGTTTTGTTATACAACGTAAGCCAAAAGAAGAAAGAGTCAAATATTGCTGAATGATTTATTAAAATCTGTTATGTATGAATAGCTTGTTGTAACTCGTGCTTTAGAATGCTTGCCTTGTCAAAACAAATTTGTGACAGGTTGATCAGTAAACATACCAAAAGACAAAAATAGGTTTATATCTTTTGATTCTGGTAGAGTTATTTGAGAAACTGAAATTATCTAGTTTGCATGTCTTGTCAATTAAGGGTATTATCCCACTTTGTACCCCCTTTTGTGAAACCGTTCATAAAATTCTGTTCATGATTTTTTTATTAAATTTTAGTTTTTAATGACAGAGCACAGACATGTGGGATCCACAAATTTTAATTTACTCAGCAGCAGGAGCCATACGATATTTACGCTGGTATTTTTTTCACTATCTCAGCGGAAGCATAATGTAGCTTTAATTAATTGTTGCGTTTCAGTTGCTGTTTCTTACAGTCATTCTAACTTGTTTTCTTGGCGTTTTATGTTAAGACTGCTTTTTCACATTTTCTTTATATGGACAAATATATAAATGTACAAGCACAAACACCCACACACGTACACCCCCCATATCCTCCCACCTTCTTGCATGCGGAAATGCACATTGGAATGATAATACTTATAAATGTAAACTTGTCTATCGTGTGTATGGGCTACCACCTAGTGGCCCTCAGATGATGCAGCTTGTCAATTCTATTCTTGACTAAGATTTGTTGCTGGATCACTTCTGTTCATCCGTGCTTAACTTAGAGAAAATGGGGGACTTGTAATACTTCTCTTAAGACAAGATTCTGACTATTTTTTGTTTATAAGAAAATTTATGTCAGTTGTTCTTATCCAAATTATGATGGAGATCCTTAATCACCTTGAATTCAACCCTTTTGCTTCCTTTAATTCGTTAGAGCCAATTATGTTTTTGCAAGATTTCTGCATTCCTAAAGTTTTTAAAAACTTCACCATTTCTCTTTCGACATTATAATTATTTGATATAATTGTTTAGTAGTATTCGTTTTTTTTTTTTTTTTCAAGTAATGTAGTTTATTAAAAAGTATACAAAATATATAAGAGATACACCTAATTAGAAAAAGAAAAAAGATCAATAAAAACACGAAAGCTAAAAATATTTAAAACAAAGGCATATGTCCAATGGTAAAGAGTCTTGAAGAACGAATCCCTTAATTCCTCTGCCGTCTGTTCGCATTATTCAAAACTCCGATCATTTCTCTCCCTCCAAAGACGCCACATAAGGCACTATGGAACTGTCTCTACATTTTAATATTCTGAAGCCTACCAAATTGCTCTTTCTAGTAGACAAAAATGTCTACTACTCGACTAGGCATAACCCAAGTCAACCCTACAAGCCTGAAGATGGTATTTCAAAGAGTACTATCATTCTCACAATAGAGTAAAAGGTGGTCCACTGAAACTTCACTCTTTTTACACATACAGCACCAATTAACCACTATGACATGCCACTTTATTAGATTATCCATAGTGAGTATCTTCCCTAAGGCAGTTGATCAAGCAAAGACCACTACTCTTGAAGGAGCTACTTTGCCAAATACTCATCCAAGGGAAAGGAGTGCTATCACAGGGAGCAAGGATATTGTAGTAAATTCTAACATCAAATAACCCTTTCTTGGAAGGTACCCAACAAAGCTTGTCTTTATCACCCCGTCTCAATCTAAAGGAATATAACAAATCAAACAACCCTTTCTTAGTAGCATTCTATCATTAGATCACTTTTGTTTCTCCTTTTGGATTCTACCACCAATTCCTGATTAACTATTAGTTCAGAGCTGTCCTCCCTACTTATGTTTTTTAGCACTAACATTTGTTTTGTGGTTGAGTTCTCTTTTTGGTATGAAGCAATTAGTGCATGTTATTTGTTTAACCATCCTAGTGAGGAAGTGTGTATATGACTATTAGTTTACTGTTTTAAAATGTTATTAGATGCTCACCCCTCCTTTTTTATTTTCCTTTTCATTTTTTCAAATATCATAAGAAATGAATTGCTTCCTCATTTTTTAAGCATGGGATACCATTATATGTACACATTTTACCCATTTACTTTTGACTGTTCAATTAAGTACAAGCCATATCATCTTCCAGTGATATCATTTGATTGTTTACATATTCATTTTTGGTTTTTCTCCTCTCTAACTTGGTATTTCTTTTACTACCTTGTTAACAGACAATTGAGAGCAGTCCATGTGGTGAAAATAGTGAAGGGGAAGCTGTAAGCCTATCACAACTGGTAATTGTTCAATATTACTTCAACTACTTGTTTCTTTTTCAGGTTTCTGTAGGAATCTATTTGACCTCTTTTAGTTCCACTTTTCACTCTAAAAATTGAATCTGTTGTTGTGTATCACAAATGTATATAACTTTTTTATATTTTACTTATATCTGCAGAACCTCATCGATCTGGCAGGTTCTGAGAGCTCAAAAGCAGAAACTACTGGTGTGAGACGGAAAGAAGGATCCTATATTAATAAGAGTCTCCTAACACTTGGAACTGTGAGGCCTCAAACATTGTGTTGGTCAATCGTTTTTGTAGTTCAGAGTGCTATTCATTTGCTTATTATTTTGTTATTAATATCATTAATATTGGTTTTGATCTTTTTGGCTCTGATTACCTTCTATGTGATCTATCAGTTGTGAACTTTGCTTTGTTACTACCATGTTTGTGTGACATAGAGAACCGGTATATTTGTTTCTGGCTCCTAGTTTTATTGTTTTGATGGATATTGAAGATGGCCTTTCTCATCAAAGAACCAAACACACACAACCACCATTGAGATTCTATGCACAACTCATTGTACTTAAATAATTGTAACTTTTGTTTCAAGTCAGGGCTTTTATAATTTATGTAACTATATTTTATCAGTAGTATTACTGTAAAAATTATGTCACTAGGTGTTATTCTTCTTTATAGACATTCAAACATGAATTTGTGTAAACCTGATTTCTGAAATATTTTACTTGTATTATGAACACTTAAAATATGAAAATATTTAAGAGAAATATTTGTGCAAGATTCAATTAATATGTTGTGTGACATTGCAAAATTGAAAGTTGCTTTATTTTACAAGTGACCAGGAAATAGGTCTTCATTTCTAGTCCTAAATTAGAGGAACTTAAAAAAAAAAATGCTTAGCAATAGATATTGGACGTCAAATTTCTTCACTTTGGATTTGAAATCCATTGCATAGGACCAGGCCACTTCCCTTATTATTCAACCCGCACAATAATTTCAATTGGTGAGTTTTACATTGATCACATGCTGTTTAAACAGATCGATTGAGCATGGAACTGGTCCCTCATCCTCTCTCTCTCTCTCTCACACACACACACAGAGGACACACTGTCTTTTGTCTGGTTTGATCCTTGGTATATTTCTATATTTCTTACCAAAGATTAATTCTTAGCATATTTCTATATTTCTTATTTAGTTAGTTCTCATCTGATTATGTCTGAAACATCCTTTCATATTTTGATATGTACTTTACTTTCTTGGTTTTTGCTCATTGTGCAGTTCTTTTTCTTTCTGTTTTTTGTTTTTGTTTTTGTTTTTGTTTGTTTGTTTGTTTGTTTAAACTATCTTGCGGTAGTTCTTGTATTTTCTCCTATAATAGTATGTTCTACAAAATATGCTTATTTGGAAATGTAACTATTTGTGCTTGTCATAGGTTATATCTAAGTTAACAGATGGGAGGGCTACTCATGTACCATACAGAGACTCTAAATTGACCAGACTTCTTCAGTCTTCACTAAGTGGTCATGGACGCGTATCTGTAAGGCTTCTCATATATATTTTGTGGGAACTGACATGAGATATCCCTGGGTGAATGATATGATAATTGTAATTTGTAAATGTGGCAGCTATTTCTTTTAATAAACAAATTTCTACTTACAAATTTGAGTTTTATTTATTCATTTATCTTTGTTGTCTGAAATTTCAGCTTATTTGCACTGTCACTCCTTCATCAAGCAGTTCGGAAGAGACACATAATACGCTGAAATTTGCACACCGTGCGAAACACATTGAAATCCAAGCAGCACAAAACAAGGCATATTCATCTTCTTATTCTTTTGGGCTGTCTGTACTTTTCAAAGTCTCTTCTTTGGTACTGATAGGAGGTAATTTCTGAGCCTGCAGATTATTGATGAGAAATCACTTATCAAAAAATACCAAAACGAGATTCGTTGTTTAAAGGAAGAATTAGATCAGTTGAAGAGAGGTATTGTTACAGTTCCTCAACTAAAAGATTCTGGAGAAGATGACTTTGTGCTCTTAAAACAAAAGGTATGGTTGAACCGCTGTAGTTGATTTTGGGGGTTTTCTAGGACTCAAGTTTTTTCTTTTCATTACAAATTTTAGACTTTTACTTTGATGTTTGATCTCACTGCAAGTTTTGCTTATGCCCACATTTTTGCTACTTTGGATATCTCCTTGCTTACTTTACGACTTCATCTTCTGGAGTTCAATGTTAACTGTGGTTACTCTTCGTTGTGTGTATTTATTTGCTACAGTTTCGTAGCCGTACTATGATTGAAGAGAGCTACTACCTTTCACGTACTTGAGCTAGAATAATTAAATATATGATAGTGGACAGTTTTATTTAGTTTGCTACCGGCACATTTTCCATCACTAAACAGAAAATGTTAAATGGCTTGAACCGTTTCTTTTGGTGTGATGTGGTGTATAAAGCTAGAAGATGGTCAAGTCAAGCTGCAATCACGATTGGAACAAGAAGAAGATGCTAAAGCTGCTTTATTAGGCCGAATTCAACGGTTGACAAAATTAATTTTGGTCTCAAAACCATCACAATCATCAAGATTTCCTCACCGACCTGGTCTTAGAAGAAGACATTCCTTTGGGGAAGAGGAGGTATGGCTGAGTCGTACCAAAATTTTTTCTCTTCCATTGTTTTCTTTTGGTATGAAAACTCTGATAACCTTGGTACATCATTTAATTAAGCATTATGCTAGGTGACTAGACTCTATTGCTGTTCACCCTGTTTTTTATTCCATTTAATCCTCAAGTCTATTTGTTTTGATAGTATTTACTACAAATAAAAATAAAAAAGAAAAGAAATTCTATTTGAGCTGATAGTGGTTACTTATAAAACGTACAGCTAGCATACCTACCACACAAAAGGCGGGACTTGATTTTAGAAGATGAAAACATTGATTTGTATGTTTCTCTCGAGGGGAATGCTGAAACCACTGATGATACCCTTAAGGAGGAGAAAAAGACCCGGAAGCATGGCCTGCTAAATTGGTTAAAGCTACGGGTATGTATTGCATAAATCTATGTTTTCTTTTAAAGGTTGATTCTTATCAGTTCAGTGATTTCTATGAGTTTTTATCTCCCCCCCCCCCCCCCAAAAAAATAATAATAATAATAATAATAATAATAAAATAAAGAGATGCTTTCAGTATAGATTTTATGTTCTGTAATTAAGCAAGTGAGAATGTAGATATAGCAACTTTGGGCTTTGATCTGGATTTCACCCTTTCCATGTACCGCTAACATATTAGCAGTGATTTTTTTCTTTCTCACTTTTTCTGTTTCTGCTTTTTAACAATTGTAAGAGGAATGTTAGAAACCACATTTTATCCCATAACTATCCTACAATGCTGACGTGATAATCTCAACCAACCCTTAGATTAATCCTTGTAAAAAAAAATTTAAGGGTTGAGTGGAATTGCCACGTCAGTATTGTGAGATAAAAATGTGGTTTATAGCATTTTCCAATTGTAATTTTAGGACTCAATAATGTACAAAAAGCATCTCAATTTTGCACGATGACATCATGTAGTATTTTATTATAGAGGTGTCATTAGCATTAGTCATTAGGTGTTTGTTGATGCGATTAGATATTACAATTATTAATAGAATCTCAATTCCTTTTGTCTTATGAAATTCCTTAGAGCGGTATTTGGGGATTAAAAGTCCGCAGAAACATTGCCTTCTTTGTTTGGACAGTTGCTTGGGAGAGGATTTTAACTGGGGATAACTCGATTAAAAAGATATCATTTTCTTGGGTTGGTGTTGCATGTGTAAGTTTAGTAGCGAGTTTGTTGATCGCTTCTTATTTTTTATTCCATGCTAGTGAGCTTTGGTCTTTCCTTTTTGTAATGACATGAGTTGACGAGATTGAAATAGAAAGGCTATGAAAATGGAATGGAGCTGGTGACTCTACGTAGCTTCTTCCTCCTCATTCATTCATGTAATAGAAGGCCAAAAGACAGAATATTCTGTACTATGACAACTATAGAAGGACACCTCACCAGGACACCTTGCCTTCTTCTAGAAGGTTTACATACCACTCCTCACACTCTTAAGAAATTACACACCATTCCATAAACATTCATATATTCACTAACACTCCCCCTTAAACTGGAACATACATATCATGTAAGTCTAGTTTGAAACAAATAAATTCTGATCTGCTATGAGAAAGAGACTTTGTGAACACATCAAGAAGTTGATCTACAGTTCTCACAAAAGGTGTAGAAATATCTCCAATCAATATTTTATTCTGAATGAAATGACAATCAACTTCAATGTGCTTTATTCTCGCATGGAACAGTGTATTAGTAGCAATGTGCACAACACCTTGACTATCGCAATATAGAGGAATATGTGTAGGAATTGAAAATCCAATTTCCTGAAGGAAATGCTGTAACCTTGTCAATTCACTAGTTAATTGTATGAGCCATAGCCATATACTCTGCCTTTGTACTGGATTGAGCAACCCTTGTCTGTTTCTTGCTTTTCCAAGTAACAAGGTTACCACTCAGGAATGTACAATAGTAGATATTCTATTGGAAGGGGATCTTGTCCAATTTGTATTGTCCTTCTATCCTGAGATGTCCATTCTTCCTATATAGAATACCATGACCTAGGAATTTCTTTTGATATTGTATAATACGAATCGTAGCATCCCAATGTGAGGTTTTAGGTGCTTCCATGAATTGGCTTATGACACTAATTGCATAAGAGATATCTAGCCTAGTGATAGTAAGATTATTCAATTTCCCAACTAGTCGCCTCTTATTTGCTTGGATCACCAAACAACTCTCCATCACCTTTCAAAAGTTTCTAATTTGGGTCCATATGGACAACTCTCCATCACTTATAAAGCCTAAATCAACATAAGATAAGCCCCATGTGTGACTCAAGATATGCCTGCAGAAGGCTTTAACATAATCCAATTCACACAATTTGGGGTGTCATGGTATATATTGATATATTGATGTACTCATACTACCCAAAAATGTACATGCTTTACCAAGTTGGTTGTATAATTAATCCCATTCTTAATGAGGCAAGATTAAGATATACATTATCAAGATTAGAATTCTTTAAATTGATTATGTGTTATCTTTGTTTCTCCCTATTTTCTGTAAGTTAGTCAAGTCTCCCTTTAGATTTATCATCATGAATAAAGTGAAATTTAACCCTTTTTTTTTTTAAAAAAAAAAAATGAAATAAGTCTTATTGTTAAATTGGTTTTATTTTCCATGTTCATTAATGCAGCTCATTTTAATCTACTATTGAACTCCTAGATAACAAAAACTTGGAACATTTAAATTTCACTTCTGAAGTATCCTTTGAAATATTATTCCTGATAATTCCAGCAAAAAAAAAACTGAGCTCTAATAATCAGTTGAAGATAATGTACCACTAAAAACTTAAAGTCTACCTTATGGCCGATTGATGATCTTGATTATCTGTTAGCTCAATAGTCGTCTATGTTTATGCAAGCTCGAAGATACAGGTTCTCAACTATGGATGAAACTTATAGTCTGTTCATGTTTTAATAGTATAAGCTTTCTTTTTCTTTTGCTTTATTTCTTCTGATTTTATTTTCAAATTTTGGAGCTTCTGCAATTTACTGTTTTTTTTTTTTTTATCAGAAACGAGATAGTGGCTTGGGGGCTTTGACAAGCACCAGTGACAAATCAAGTGGAATAAAATCTGTGAGTACACCTTCAACACCTCAAGCAGAAAGTAGTAATCTCCAGACAGAAGCCAGACTTTCCCATTCTCTACTTACAGAAACCTCTCCATCTGCGGATCTTTTATCTGATGCGAGGGAGGATAGAGAAGTTCATGGGGATAATTTCCTGGGACAAGAAACACCTCTGGTATATGATTGAACGCTTTTCATCATGTAAATTATTTTGGACATGAGCCAACATATGAACTTTCTCTGTGCTTTGTGCTCAATTTTATCATACCTTTAAAATAGTTTACTACAACATATTGACTTGAAAAATCTGAGCAGCACTTTCATCATTATAAGATATTTTGAGTACTCACAGGTAGATCAGTCCCCCCTCCCAGCCCACATGCAAATCCAGGGGAAGGGGAGGGCTTTGTCGCTCAACTGCTTCCGAGGGTTGGATGAGCAGAAAACTTGACACTACATTAGTACTTTATTTCTCTCTCTTCATATTCTGTTGGATAATTAGCAAAACTTCTTGCCTTTCCATTCTTTTATGTGCTTTACCAGTAAGTCCGTCATTATCAGATCTAGGCCTCCAACCCAAGCATTCTCCATTACCAATTGATTGCCTTAATGAAAATTTTAATTTTCTTTATGTGGTCCTTGAAGTGCATGTCAATGGATAAATGTTGTAGTTGAAGATGATGATCTCATCAATTTTCTTATCAATGGGCTTAATCCCACTTATCCTAAAAGCTTAAGTTAATAGGAAGAGGTAAAATTTTAAGCATTTAATCAATATTTTAACACTTTCTCTCACGTGTAGGCTCAAACTCTTTTTTAATAGGTAAGGCTCAACACGTGAAATGTTTATTTGAAATGGGAGGTAAATAATGAAGGTATGGTTCAAACTCGGGACCTCTGTTCTGATATCATGTTAAATTACCATTTGTCCCAAAAGTTTAAGCTAATAGGAAGAGGTAAATTTTAATCATTTAATTAATATTTTAACTGTTAATAAATAAACGATGCATACATCTAAAAATGGCTGGGAAGTACAAAATTGGAAGCAACCGATTTCTTTATCCTGCTTGTATTGATAAGTGTGACAATACAAATTGTTGGTTTTCTGTTTGTCTTTATTGTCCCAATCAAGTTTCACACTCGTTTTTTAATGCTACTTTGTTTTTTATCCCAACTCAAACCTTATGTCTTATGCTGCTTTTGAGTTTGTGAAATATTTAATTTGTTCTGCCCCTATAAACATCAGTTTAGCCTCTTTTGGACAACTTTGAGATGTGAGTGTAATTTCCTCCCAGATCATGATTTGAAGCATTTAAGTTCTAAATTTAGAGGCTCTGAGATATTGCAAAACTTTTCAAGATTCTTTGCGTATGAACACAGGTTTATACTTCCATGTACTTGATTATTATTTTTTATATATATATATTTTTATTTTGCCAGACTAGCATAAAATCAATTGATCACATTGAACTTCTAAGGGAGCAGCAAAAGATTTTGTCTGGAGAGGTGGCACTCCATTCAAGTGCTTTGAAGCGGTTGTCTGAGGAGGCCACAAGAGACCCCAAGAAGGATCAGATTCATGTATTGTCTTGTTACCTTGTCATCTATCTCTTCAACTGCTGGTATTGTGTCTAAGAACTTGAATCTTATAGTGCTTTTGCAATGTAGGTTGAGATAAAAAAGTTGAAAGATGAAATCAAGGAGAAGAATGAACAAATAGCTCTGCTGGAAAAGCAAATTGCTGATTCCATTAATGCCTCACACAACCAGATGGATAAATTGGAATTATCACAAGTAAGTCTAGCTTTCCTTCTTGTTGCATTGGCAGCTTTATTTTTTCTCAGAAGTCAAAACTTATGCTGTTTTATTCTGCAGTCTGTTTCTGTATTGATGGAGCAATTGAATGAGAAGTCCTTTGAACTTGAGGTGATCAAATTTTGTACATCTTGATCCAAGAATTTATTTGTTATCAGCTGTTACACTAAGAACATGTTTGGAACCCATTTGAAAATAGATCACCTAATTTCTCTGAGTAAGAAAATCTATATTTTGGTATCAGGGTTATTATGGTGTTTGCAAAGAAATTAAGCCACCAATCAAAAATTATGATATTTATGTAATGATTTAATTTTCTAAAAGCATGACCATTTTGTCATTATTTTTATTTTTCAGGTTAAAGTTGCAGATAATCGTATAATCCAAGAGCATCTCAACCAAAAGGTACAAGAACCACTTGAACCAAATGATGAGATTTTTTTTTGTATCATTAATCATGCTCGAGTACCGATGTTGCCTTTTTTCAGATCGGTGAATGTGAAGGATTGCACAACTCAATTGCCTCCTTGAAGCAGCAGCTCTCCGATGCACTAGAGTTAAGAAATTCTAATCCTGCAATCAGTTATTCACAACAATTTACTGAAACAAAGAGCTCCCATGGAGAACTTGGCTTAGACAAAGGGAATGCAACATCGAATGATACAAGCGAAGGGTTGCTTTTACAAGCACAGGTTTCTACCTTTCCCATTATCTAGTATTAGCTTGGTTCTCAAAGCCAAGTAGTGTTTTGCATAACCCCTGCGAAATAAAGGACTCAAAATTGCAGTCATGGTATTAAATATCCAAACAATGCTGTCAACGTGTTTTAAGAAAACAAAGTGAAACTTACTGGTATGTTTAGAAAGTCGGTTATTTTTAAGGAAAGGTTTTTTTTTTTTACCAATCTTATAAATTCTGCTTAAACATTTTAGTTTTGTTTTTTTGGACAAAAATTTCCAACAAATTAGTTTGTAGTAGTTTCCTACAAACCAGCCTCTAAAAATGACGTGTTCTTTAAACTATTAAAAAAGCATGTCATTTAAAAAAAATGTAATTCTTATACGCTAAGGAATAACATGTCACTTTTAGAGGCTGGTTTGTAGGAAATTTGTTTTTGTTTTTTGTTTTGTAGTCTACATTTAATTGAAATGTGGCATAGTTTATAAGACAGTTTAGTATCATTTATTAATTTTGTATTTTTAATCACACAGTAATGTCCCACTTTTCTTTGCATTCAAGATAAAAGCACTTAACGTCCTTGTCATTGCTTTCCCCTTGTTTTGCGTAAGTGCTATGAAGCCTTGGCAAAAGACTATAGCATTCCTATGATAGCTAAACAACCACCACCCCCGGGCGGGGGCGCACCTCTCTCCACCAAAAACAAACTGAAAAAATTGGCTGCTCGTCTTTCTGTGTAATGTGACATTGTCATGAAGTTGCGACTACAATGAATATATTTGTCTTCTTCCTGTTAATGTTAAAATTTCTTTATTAATTACAATACATCCAGAGAAATACTGGCAAAAAGTGCAAGCTGCAAAGCATATTGACTCAAAATTAGCTAGTTTCTGGAGCTAGCCATCTCAACCATGAATTTTCTATTTAGCAGTGACTCCTGTAAAGAAAATAAAAATAAAAGTACTGATAAAGTCATGTCTTTCCCCCCCCCCCCCCCCCCCTCCATTTCATATTTACTTCTTATTGATGGCAACTTATATAGTAATTAGTCTATGATAATTTGATGGCTTTTAGTAGTTTCATTTGTCAAGTAGGTCAACATTTCTCCTAATTCCACACTTACTTTGCTAATTAGGCAATTGAGATTGAACAACTGAAGCAGAAAGTGGCACAACTGACTGAATCAAAAGAACAGCTAGAGCTTCGAAACCAGAAACTGGCAGAGGAGAGTTCATATGCCAAAGGGTTAGCCTCAGCAGCAGCTGTTGAGCTCAAGGCATTATCAGAAGAAGTTGCCAAGCTAATGAACCATAATGAGAGACTAGCCTCTGAACTGGGCGCATCTAAGAACTCGCCGGCTCAGCGTAGAACTAGTCCTGCACTCAAAAATGGCCGGAGAGATAGTTACAATAAGCGCAACGATCAAGGTGGGTCAGTCTCGGATATCAAGAGAGAACTGGCCATGAGCAGGGACAGAGAGGTTTCATATGAAGCTGTTCTTTTAGAGAAGGACCAAAGAGAGGCTGAGCTTCAAAGGAAGATTGAGGAATCCAAGCAAAGAGAAGCTTATCTGGAAAACGAACTTGCCAACATGTGGGTTCTTGTGGCAAAGTTAAAAAAATCCCATGGTGCTGAAACTGATCTTTCTGAGTCAACAAGAGAGACTCAGCGAGTTGATGGTTTTGGTATTTGACATCATCAATGGTAACACTAATGGTAACGGTTTTGGGATTTAAAATGATCCCGTAATGGACTTGGGCATCGGATTGGTTTTGAGAGAGGTTTATAGAGATTGGTGTGGATGGTAGGAAATTTCTGTACGTTTGTGTATATAACAAATGAAAGCTTTTTAATTTCTTGGCGATTTCCCAGCCCACTTATATTGTATCTATATTCTAATGCGATTTTTCTTTTGGTAAATTATACTTTATCCACATGTGCTTAGCCTGGGCATCATTCATATAATTAAACGGGTAATACATGAATGAATTGATATTTACGGATCCAACTCTTTAGGGACGTGTCTAATCCACTCTTGTCATCCCTAGATATATATTACTTATTCTTTACTTAGAAGACCTCCTTAGGTATCTGTAAATTTATCGTAAGTTATAATAATTTTCTCTATTAATACGAGCTCTCTAAGTTTCTTTCTATATGCCCTACGTAATACTTCCTCTCTCCTAAATGGTTTATCCATTTTGAAAAATTCAACTTAGAGACATCGTTTAATACATTGTTTGTGAAATTGAAGAACTCAGTTTAGATCAGGCCCAAACAACACTTAGAGCGGGTGAATAGGTGTTTGACACAAATTATTACCAATGAAAAAAAAAATTATTCAACACAGTATGAGTAGAATAATTCACCACACATAAAATAACCGAAAATCACATTACACATACAAATATTCAACACACGATTTGGTTACAAAGTGAAACCCTTTGAAAAAATTTTCAAAGGTAAAATACTACTGGACAACCAAATCCAAGAAGTCAATCCACTGTAGAAGACAAAAGTTTACAAGCAATTCAAATTACAAAAGCTTTGTAAAATCGACTTTGCTTGTACCAAATAAATGACCTGTTTGTCTCTGCTGCAGTAGTTATGATACATGAAATATTAGATGGATTTGCGCTTCTCGAGGAAGTTGCAGTTTGTAAGCCATGACACCAATTGTTTGTAGAATCTGGAACGGGCCATAGAACTTTGGAGCCAACTTCAAATTTCTGCAAGTTGTTACTCTAATTGGCCGACACGGCTGCAAGCAAAGGTAAACCCAATTCCCCTCAATAAATTATCTTTTTGTTCGTTTAAGATCTGCATATTTCTTCATTGGTTCTTGCGATTTTTGCAAATTTTGTTCGAGGAGAACCAAAGCCTCATCCTGAATTTTTAGCATCTCCTCTACAGTTATCACCTTGGTTGTTCCTAACACGTGAGCAAAGGAAGGGGTGGTATTCCATATACTGCAGCTTCATAGCTAGGGAGTAATCTTCGTGGTAGCATGATAACTAGAAATTATACCACCACTCCGTAAGGGGTAGCCACAACACCCACTCCATTGATTAATCTTTGTGAAATCTCAACTGTCCTTCGCTAGGACTACTGTACACAAAGTGCAAGATTTGCTACTTAATGTGGATATTATCTCATATACATATTCTGTCTTTGTATAGGACTCCATCTCTTAAGCAATAAGCTTGATTGTTCTGTTCACCATGTTCTACCCTAGCTTTTAGCTCATCTAGCCAATCACTATGTGGAAAGCAGATGACTAAGAGGCTTATAGCGGTCGAGAGCTATTGGTTGACTAATAATCTCCGGGGAGCGGTCGAGAGCTACCGATCAAAACTGCTATTGAGGATAGATCAATCATCACTTCAATCGGGGTTAGACAAATTGGGTTTATCGAAGTTTCGGTGATTCAAGATTTCTGATCAATAAATCGTTCGATTGCCACTTTGACTAACCCATTGATAGAATGATGGCTAGGATTTTTTATCTTGTTTTTTTTTTTCCTTCTTTTTGAGATTATTTTATATTTTTATATTATTTGCAAAGGTTCCAAACTAACTAAAAATAAAACAACACTTAGTATCGCTTGAATAACATTGTTTATAGGGCTATAAATGATGTTAACTAATTTACATCGTTTAGATTATGTCGTTTGGCAAACGATATTAATCGTGGGGGTCGTTAAGCTAAATTTGTGTCGATTGCACAATAACCGACACAAATTTACATTGTTTGTTCTGCAAATGACATAAACTGAACAAACGACATAAAATGTAATTTTTTTTAACCAAAAAAAAAAAAACTAATTAAAAACCTAATAAATGAATGTCAATAACATGATAGACGATGCAATTCAACAATCTAGATTGCAAATAAATTCCAATGTGATTACCATAGCCACTCATAATAAGTACTGTAAACACATGAAATAAATTCAAGATGAAATAAATTGTTACAACACGAAACAATATTAAACACAATTCGTAAAGAAATAAAAATATTAACATTGTGTCATTGAAAATGAATCAAACAAAAAACACAAACATCTTGTGGATTACATTAGACATTTCCTCACGTTTCTTCTTTGCCCTCTTGTTGATGAGACCAATTTGTTGATGATTAAATAGACTTGCGTAAGTTCTTCCTATAAACGATAGTAATATAGGCAGCCCTCATCTAAGAAGTGCAAACAACCATCTTGACCTACAATACCAACAAACATATGTTTAGTCACAAAAAGATGACTCCATATTATTCCAATTACTCCATAAAAAGCAATATGTTTATGAACTAGCATACATCTGAAATGCATATATATAATGGAAGGAATAACTCAATAACGTTTTTCTTACATCATTTTGAGGCATTCTAGGCCTAGCTAAAACATAATTAATAAATTTGAATTTTAAACAAAATCTCAACACAAATCCAACTCCTAAAAGTTCCCAACTATGCAATATGTAGTTTTCCTTAGATGAATGGCATCATTCCCCCATCCCAAACACCCACAATCAATTAGAACACCATATTACCTACATTATTTCTCCCATCATGCATGTCGGTAACTCACAAAAACTCAATCACCATAGGCTATCCAATTTTCTTTGCTTATACAAGTCTACCATATATATCATATCATATTTGAATTACAGATGAATAGAAAAAAATAAATAAATAAAATTTACACATGCATTACCATTTTAATTCAAGAATCAACACTAACTCCTCAAACTCCTGTTAAAACTTACATGTAAAAACACTCATTGACCACAATTTCATCATCTTACACTATACCCGAAAATCAAAGCTTCAAATCAAACAACAACATCATTTCATACCATGCTCGGTTCAAACAAACTCAATACATGTTTTGAATTTTTTTTTTTATCTAAGTTTGAGAATTATCCACTTAATATAATTTTGACATTTTTGCTCTTTGGAGGACTTTTTCTTGCTTTCTTCAATATGTCTAGACTATTTTATTTTTTATTTTTTATTGAGTGGAGCCTGTTCTTGATCTGTATCTCGTGGTAATTGTCCTTGAACACGTCAACTCTATATTGGAGAAGGAATAGGTTGCAGCTTTTGTTGGTCTTCCCTTTGGGAAGATTTTCTTGGGATGGTGTGATCTTGGGCGTTGTTTGTTTGTTTGTCATTTTTAAGCGTGTTCTTGAGTATGTCTATTTTTACAATTTTTAAGACATGATCAAAGTCTGATGCTAGATATATATAAATGGAGAAGAAAATAACACAATTAAGCACACACTTATGACTTATGAGTAACAAGCTTAATTACCATCCTATGGAATTGTCTACCAAAGGGACACAAAGGAAAGAGGCTCATTACTCTATGAAAATCTACCAAAGAAATACATGCAGAGAGAACAAAGAAGAAAATCCTGGCCTCTTCTAAAAACCCAAAGGCCGAAATTTTTTATTGAATACTCACAATATTATTATTCTTGCCTAACAACTACACTTTATAAAATTTTGGAAAACCTAAGAAAAAGACTAATAAGTAAAATTAAACACCGGTTAGAGTTTCTTTTTGTCACTAAAAGAGAAAAAAGAAACTAGAAAATCAAACAACGATGCCAAAAAAAACTTACATAGAAAAAAAAAAAACGTATAACAAAAAAGCAATTAGCAACAAACCAAACAGTACGTACTAGATTAAGTATCCCATGTCTTACAGTTACATATTCAAATCTGGAAATTCCTCATAAGATAAGTAAGCACCATAGGATCCTAGCTAGCTAGCGAGATCGAACAACAAAAGAGACGGGAAAAGAAATTTTTTGAGAAAAGTTATTTATTTATTTATTATCTATCCGCTTTATTTTAATACATTTTTTTTTTAATAAAGCTTTTTTTTATGACTAAAATCCCTTCAAAATACGACCACTTAGTGTACCCACCACTACTGTCACACACTCTTGTTCTTAGAGCCTCAGAGTTAAGTCTAGCTTTCCGTTGGAAGTACTGATGATTTCGGTGCCATCTTCGCCTCCACAAAACGCCTTATTAGCATATTCATCCGCGACACTTGCCATAGTGGGCACTTCAGCCCTTGTCCCCAGTGTCAACTCAAGGAACTTCATTGATTTCTCATGTCTAGGCTTCACATAAGGATGATATTTTTTGTCGACCTTCCCATTATAAGGAGCCTTCCCTAGGTTCCCATATCCATCCACGGGTACTGATCCAGCTGACCCGGCAGGACCATAGTTTGACCCGTAATGTTCAAAGATATGATCATGATTGGCGGGTACCACCCTGAGAGGTTTGGGTGCGAGGATGATATCTTTCAGTCTTGCTAGGCGTTGCTCAACGCAAAGCTTCCGCATACCGTTTCGTTCTTTCCGGTGCGCGTTTTGGTGGCCTCCCAGGGCCTGTGCGGATGGAAAAGCTTTGGCGCAGAGTGGGCATACGAAAGGGTCCATGTTCAGGCATGCACCTGCACCTACCCTTGATCTAGTGGATGAGCTTTCAGCAGCGTTGGCTTTTCCTAGCATTTCCATCACTTATCAAGAAAATAAAAAGGTAGAATCAGAGAGAGATCAAAGAGTGCTGAAACTAAAGGCGGGAGAGAGACTGAGGTGGTGGATATTGAAGCGTGAAGAGGAAGTTATATATAGGAAAATGTTGGGTTAATTTGGATAAGTTTTTACGAAGTGGGCTTTTTGGGTTAAAGGGAGAGAAATCTTTAAATATCATTGTCACCCTGAAAGAAAAGCGTCAAATTGAAGATGGGGCCGGGTAGGTTATTGGAAGTTGTTGTAAGGTGCCATGTGTTAGTTTATTTAAAATAAATAAATATATTAATTATTTTTGGTAATTCAAATAATTATGAAATCTATTTTGAATTTAAAAGTTTTATGTGCATTTAATTGAAAGATTTACATTTTTTAAAGTCAACTCAAAATTTTGAAGGAAAAACCAAAATTTTTAAGTGGAGAGAAAAAAGTTTGTTTCCCATTAATTAAGTACAAAAATGTCAACTTGTTTATAAGGAATCATCTTACTTCATAATAAATTGAGTGATGGAATAGAGCACTAGCTGCCTAGTCGTGGCAAAGCCGCTTGTGTCATGTGCAAAGGCAATGAGCTTTGGCGTTATGATGTGCACTTTGCACTTCGCACACTAAGAGCCTCGATAGAAATTAAAGCTCGGTTGAACGAGATTACGCTTCAAATGAGATATACGATTTATGGTGTCTATTAAAGTTGATTTGATGGTTACAATTCGTGACTATTAAATCAAATGATTTTGGACCATAAGATGTGTCCAAAATCACTATAAATATGATCCTTTAGTCATATGTAAAGACTCACGGGAGTGTTTGGCAAAGGATTTGGATTGGGGTTAAGAGATTGTTGATTTTTGATGTAATATAAAGTAAAATTAATGTTGTAAATTTTTTGTATAAAAAATGATTTTGTTTTTGTTTTTTAGTGAGTATTTTATTTGAATGGTAATAAAAAGTGTTTAATGTGATATAAAAAGTAAAAAAAAAAAAAATTGTTAAAAAGCGGTTGATGTGATATAAAAAGTGGGAATGTTTTTTTTTTTTTTTGAAAAAATTGTTAAAAAGTCTATGAACAGTGCAGTCCGGTCTTTTGCCAAACGTCCCCACAATCTTATAGTTTTTCTTATTTCTCCTACAAACTCTCTTTTGTGTTACTCTCTCAATAAAGTATTTATTGTTACTATACAAAGTGTTATTCTAGAGTAATATTTGGACTTTATTCTGTCTTAAAAACTATTTTGTCAAATTCTTTCACACTTAAAAATGAAAATATCAGTCATGGCGATCTAGCCTTAGAGTCATAATTTCTTACCTTGTTGGCATGTTGGTTCTAGCAGGTTTTCTATTAAGAGTGTGTTGTATTCTTCGTTAGAAAATTCATTTATCCAAAAAAGAAAACAGAGGGTAGGTTTAGGGTTTGAAGACAACGTGGGAGGTTGAATGAGACTTGTACAAACTGCATGCAGTAGTAAAGAGAAAAGCGGACACGTGGGGTTAACAGGTTAGAGAGTAACCAGGGTTAGAGAACTCTTCTTCCGGTACACAAACTGTACATGCACTTCAGTACTGAGTCTACTGATCCCTGATTAATGGCTTCAGTCAAACACTCAGAAGACATTCGATCTTTCTGGGAACTGCACTCAGCACCAACCACCATATATGGAGTTCAAAAGGCCAGAGAGATCGACACGTTTAATTAAAAAATAAAAAAATAAAATATATTCATACCTCTTCAAACTATCATTTTATTATTATTTATTAAGATACACCCAAACAATCAAATGTCAATGTCTTTCTCAATACCAAAAAAAAAAAAAAAAAAGACCATAAAAATTTCAATAAGACAATATTCTTATAATTTTTTAAAAAAATAAAACTAATTAAAACTAATTAAAAAAAATAGAGTGGTAGTTTAGGGGAAAATTTTTTCTATATATACTTTTTTTAAAAAAAAAAAAAATCTAGGGAGCCACGCCCTTGGTTTCTCTATTTATTTATTTTATTTATTTTTTGTTTTTCTTAATTAATTTTAAGAATTTTTTTAATTTTATAAAGGATATTTTTGTCAGTTGGAGGACATTGAAATTTTTTGATAATTTAAGGAGACAATGATATAATTAATAGTTTGAAAAAACATTGACAATCAAGTAGTAATTTTTTTTTTCTAATTACAATCAAGTAATAGTTTAAAAGAGTATGTGTATGTTTTATATTCAGAATTGACACAATTTTACCCTTGAAGTAGTGTTCTCTTTTTTCTTTGTCTACTTTTTTTCCAGATATCTCTGTTAAATGTATATCATTCAGCTGAATCTCAACCAATTTAGATTTGTGTTGCAAGTCCTATACCTAAATAAATTGAATTGGTGAGATAGTGACATTAAACTAAAAAGAGAAAGAATGATTGTTATGGCCTGCGCGCAATAGGCCTGTCCGTTCACCGTACGTTTTTAGAGCATTAGCAGCAGTTTCCCTTAAAACTCATTCTTTTCCCTAGTATAGAAAAAACTGTTAAAAAAACACAAAAAAGTCCCTGCAACAGCTTCCCTAAGTGTTTCCTAAACTATAGAAACATGAAGGGAACCAAAAGTGGTTCTCTTAGCATTATTTTAATATAAAATGTTTTCTCTTTCTTCGCTCTTTCTTCTAGCATTTATTTTAAACAATTTTTAATTGGCTTTCTCTTTCCTCTGTCTTTCTCTAATATTTAATTTTAATAATAATTAAATAATATAGGAGAATGAGAAGGGAAACTGCTGTGGAGCTTATTCAAATAGAGAAACAAAAAGTAATTTGATTCCCTTCATTAAGAAAAAGTCTAAAAGAAGCTACTGTTAATACTCATAGAAAGGACTGCTAGTAGTGGAATATCCTTCTTGCGTTCATTCCCCCTAGAAAATTTCAGCAAGGATATAAGAGAGCAGAAAATTATTTAATGGTAGGTTCTTGAGAAGAAATTTGGGCCTCACCACAAGAAATTTATTGCTTTATAATTTCAAGCACACTTTATTAGACTAAACTTGGTCTTTAAATAGACTTAGAAGATTAAATAAGATAACACCATACTCAAATGAGATAATAGCAAATCATCTCATGAAAAAGATAATAATTGCTACTCCTACTTCATCTTCTAGTGATCACAAGGCTAATCAAGAAAGTCTCCTATTGTTGGGTGGCCTATCAAATAATGTATAGGCCGGCTCATAGCCTATGCAAATTAAGCAATCGCCTAAGGCCCCCAATGAAATAAGGCCCAAATAGCAATAACATCATTAGGTTTCCTCTTATATGAAAAATTTAAAACAAATTTAAAAAAAAAAAAAAAATTCTTTATGGCCCCAATTATGACAAAAAGTTAGGGAATGCTCATTAATTAAGGTCTCAATTATGATTAAAAAAATTACAAAGAATTAAATCTCAAGATATTGAGACTCTAGAGGAAAAGAAAGAGAAAAATGGGAAGTGACATTTATGACACCTCTAAAATAGTAACTAAACTCATAATTTTCCTTGAACTTAAAACTATTTGTCCATTAAAATAATTTTTAGAATAAAGTAAATTTCGTTTTGTGCAAATAAATTTTACATAAAAAGAATTATATGTAGCTCAGCACAAAATATGTCATCCATTAAATTTAAATGTCTCGTAGAAGAGTAAATAGTACTTAAATATTAGGAAAAAAGAAAAAAAAGGCCTCACCTAAATTTATAGCCTTGGGCCTCAAAATTTATTGAGCAAGCCCCAGAAGAACGTAACAAATTAAGACTATGCTAGAAAAATGAATCCAAATATGTTATAGTAGAGTTTTAAGAAAGTGATCTACGTCATGAGTTGTATAGGAACCAAGATTGTACGTAGCATTCCTATATATTAAGAGTAATGTTATTTAATAAACTGTTATATGACTAAGATGATGTGACAGTGAAAATCAATATTTTTTACAATCTTTGCTGATCTAAAGGCTGATTTTCAATACTACCACGTCATCTTAGTCATATAGCAGACTACTAAATATCATTTCTCCCTATTAATTATATATTTTATTAAAAGAAATACTACAGCATCTACTGGTCCACACATAGAACACGCAGATCCAATGATGTTTTGAAAAGTAGAAGGATGAGAGAAGAACAAGAGAATGAAATGTAGCATTTTTCTTTTATTAAAGAGTAAGTAAATTGTTACACGACTGTTATATAGTGTGAATATGTAATAGTGAAAATCAACCCTTAAATCAGTACTAGTTAAAAAAAAAAAAACAAAGTCAGAAGATTAGTGTACTTCAAAGAAATATTTCCATGATTAAGGCTATCTATGCTACATCTTTACTATTGCTCAAAAATTTTCTTCAAGTCATTTTTCTATCCGTGTCAAATGACACATAAAAATATGTCCAACGCAAGACTTGTATATATGAATATATCGGCTAACGCGACGTGTTTTAAAAGTCTTTTATTTTATTTTTTTTAAATGACTGATATAAGAAACTATTTAAAATACGTTATATTAACTGATGTAAAATAAATGTGATAAATAAATAAATGTAAAGAGTAGCATTACTTAAACAGAGCACACATAATTTCGCTTAAAATAAATGTGATAAATAAATAAATGTAAAGAATAGTATTACTTAAACAGAGCACACATAATTTCGCTCTCTAGTTCTCTCTCTTTCTCTCTCTCTCTCTTCATGCATGAATAGCCACGTACTAGACCACACAAACCAAGTGTACAATAGTCTCAAGGGTTAGTCAGCTCCATTCAAAATGTCTGGTTCTGTGATTTCACAACAAGAAAAGGAATCCTATTGGGCCGACTGAACTCAAAGAAAAAGTTAGCTTCAAAGTTGAGCCACAGTCTCCAGATCATCGGCTTGGATTTTCTCTTCAAAACACGTTGTAAACTTTGCAATAAAGACTCCAAGTTATGCCATAAATGCTTATACGATAGGATAGTAATTAATTAAAAACCGTCTACTGACAGTCTTCTAATTCTTCTAGTATTGTGTGATCAAAGGCCTAGCTCAAGAGAGAAGAACGATGCGACGAGGTCATAACAATCTTTTTGTACGGATGACTCTAGTTTGGCACGTGTTTTGCTATGAGATATGGGGGTTTCAGTCTCACATAAACGTTTTTCCGTAAGAGAAATGATAAAAATCATTGTTCATTTCATTTTTTACCCATCTGTACAGTAGATGGATGAATATACTATTAAATTTGTAAAATCCACATATAGGTCTTACCAATTCAATGGTCAATTTGAAAAAAAAAAAAATGGTTCAGAAAAATGAATCCTATAAATTATTCACGTGCTGAGGTTGCTTTGTTTTGGTCATCATCACCACCTTACCAACGGGCCCTAGTACTCCCATAGAAGTTTGTATTGCATTGAACTAGTTAGACCAGCAGGATCAGATTAGATTTCGTGATATCTAACTGTTTATATATCGTCTAAGTTGTTCCGTTATTTAAAACTTCGATAAATGTATAATAAATTCTTGAACAAATACGCTATTTGCAATCACATGAAATGCATTCTTTCATGTGTTTTACATCCAAGTTTGTGGGCATGACTTCTAACCATCCTATTGGATGATATTAGTGTTGAGGATCAGTGTAGGTGGGGCGAAGGGGCTGATCGTTGAAAACAACAAGGTCGGCTCAATGTTTAGGCAAATTAGGCAATCGCCTAAGGTTCTCAATGAAATAAGGCCCCAAATAGAAATTGTATAATTAATATTAAAATATTAAAAAAAAAAAAAAAAACCTTCAAGGTTCCGATTATAAGAAAGAAGTTAGTCAATGCTTTTTAATTACTGCCCTAATTATGGTAAAAAGTAATTACAAAGAATTAAATTTCAATATATTGAGACTAGAGAAAAAGAGAGAGAGAGAGTGAGAGAAATGGAAAACGACATTATAATATCCCTAGAATAGTAACTAAACTCATAGATTTGCCATAACTAAAATAATTTTGTCCATTAAAATAATTTTTAAGGTCAACCTAAATTTGTGGCCTTAGATCTCAAAATTTATTGAGGTGGCCCTGAAAGACAAGATGAGGCTGAGGATAATGTCAGAGAGAGAGAGATTGGCAACCAGTGGTAATAGGAGAATAATGTTAGGGTTTCCATTTTTCCCTTCCTTCACCCTTGATATTCAAGGGCAATGAGACAGATTGACGGTGCTGACGTTGAAGGCAAGCCAAATAGATGCAGCGTTTTATAGGTTGACAGTGCAGACATGCCATGTTTTTTAAATGACGTGGCCTAATAATGGGACATGTCAATTATGGGTGGTTTTTAAATGGCAGGGACTTTTTAATGTGACATGACTGATATGTTATGTCACATGTCACTATATGATTGGCTATGACGTGAATCTATATTAATATCTAACAATTTTTGTCGAACGATTGATGGCAGATATCATTTTGAACGATTTGCCAACCGCCAACCTTAGGATCTTCACAATACTTTTGATATCCTAAGCGCTAATTTGGTATAACTACAAACCACATGGACCCAATAAGTAATTTTCTCATTAAAGAAAAGATATCGAATAATAATAATTAAGTACAACAAATTGTAATGTAAAATAAAGTGTTTCTTTTTTCTTTTTTTTCTACACTTCCAAAAGTTATTTTTCTAGTTCGAACCCACTCCAGCCTACAATATAGCCCAAGCCAACCCCATCCAAAGATTAGTCCAATCCTCTTATTAGTGTGCAAAAAGGTTCATAAACAATTGTCAAATCAAAGTAATGGGAAACGTGTGCACTAGTTGCATCTATGAACAAAGGCAAATTTAAGATGGGCATTAATTTCCTCCGACTCAGGTCGAAAGAAATTTCATTCAACTCACTCTAATATATAATAAGTGTCATCTATTAATATTGGGTTTCTCAAAACTTAATATTTAGGTTTCTAAGTAATAGAATGAAAGTTAATGACTATTGAGTTTTGAAAAACCCAATATTGATAAATGATACTTGTCATGTATTAGATTGTCATGTATTAGAGTGAGTTGAATGAAATTTTCTTCAACCTGAGTTAGAGGAAATTACTATCCATTTAAGATTATCACTTTAATTCAACCAAATTTCGAGACTGTAATATTTTTAAAGAAATTTATAGACGGTGAGAAGAAAATGACCTCGAGGAAAAAGAAGAAAGTGGAAATACTAGCTTAAAACCATGTCTTTAATTTTGAGTTAATCAATGTTTATTTCAGCACTTAGTTAATGGATGGTGATATAGAGGTTGAGGTTTCTTCTCTTTGCAGTTTGCACCAAAAAAGAGTAGGAGCTGATGTTTTGCACCACAAGTGCTACACCTGCACATTACCATATTAGTATTAGGTGAAAGAGCCGTGATACTCATCAGCCTTGGGCTGAATGAATAGTCATTCAGCCCAAGGCTAGATGAGAGTAAAAAAAGAAAATTAAAAAAAAAAATTATTTTTTTAATTATGTGGGACCCACCACAAAGGAAAAAAACCCAGGGCTGAATGACTATTCATTCAGCCCTGGGCTGAAGAATATCATTAGCCTAGGTGAAATAGCTATTGAAAAATGACAAATTTCTACTTTAGCTACTTATTTTTCTATATACACTTCAACAAATTTTCTATGCTACTCTCTATTTTCTTTAAATATTATTTTTAATCTTTTTTTATTGTTTTCTTTTTTAGTCTCTCTCTTCGGTCTCTCTCCCTCTTTCTCTCTCAACGCAAGCTACCAACCCCATCACCAAGATCCAAGCACCCCCTAAGCTCATCCGATCCTCACCCGTCAAGAATTGAAATCCAAAAATCACATGCCTATGCACGACATTATGCACAATGGAGTTGACATCGTTGACCACCACATTAGCACAAATTAGTGCTATATATTGGGCAAAAATATTCAACACCCAGCAAACCATGTGAAAAATAAAAGAGCAAACCCAGGGGAAATAAAATTCAAACTGACAAGCCCACCAAGGAAGAAACACCCAAAATCTGAAAATCAGAGAAAGAGAAAAGAGGTTTAATGGGGGATTAATATGGAGAATGAAGAGCGAAGAAATGGGTAAAAGATTATAATGGTGCATTCGTAGCGTAGAGGAAAGAAAAGACGCACAAGACAGCGATGGTTATTGTTGCAATCGTTAATGGCAATGTTTTTGTTTGGGTGAAGCTGAGCGAGCATAGAGGGAGGGAGGGAGAGAGAGAGGAAAAAAAAAAAAAAATTATAGTGTGAACAATGAATATTTACTATTCACACTATAAGAAAAAATATTAAAGTAATTACTCTGCTGGACACAAAAAATAGCTCATAATAATCAAATTCGACTATTATAGGTCATTTGCTTATTTTGTTCGAGATGCTCTAACAAGGAAAGGGGAGGTGAGTCCAATGGGAGGCAGGCATAATGTTACCATTTAAGTAGTAGATTTAATTTAAAGACTACCCTTAAATAAAAAAATAAATACGGTCATTGCATAGTTTTAAACCACATAGAAGTATCACTTCTCTCTCTAGTTTTTTTGTGAGAGAAGCTCTCATCCTAAAGAAAATCTCATTCTCTCCCTCTGAGAGCCCCCTGCCCCCCTCTCCCTTCCTCCTGCACTTCTCTTTTTCTTCTTTTCCCTTTCCTTTTCTTTGGTTTGCAAACCAAATATAAGGCTCTCCCTCCACTGCCACCACCTTCACGGCCCTCTTATGCCCTTACCAGCATTCTCTTCGCTCCACCGACCATTTTCCTCTAACAGTGAGCCCCACGCGTCACCCTTGGATGACAAATCTGTAATTCTCAAACCCAAATTTGCCATTCACCTTCAAACCCCCCTCCCCAACCTCCCCTCCAAACCCCAAACTCCCTTTCCTTTGCCTCCCTACCATCACCGCACCCCACCGAAAATGCAGATCTATGGTTTTTTTAAAAACAAAAAAATGTCTCCTACAGTCTCCCCTGTTATAAGTGCTCCTCATTTTGCCTTGGAGATTGTAAATAAATGTCCTTTGAGCTTCATCAGTCGGGCACCCCTCCCGCAGGACATCGCTAAAAGGCTCCTTGTCAATGGCTCCAAATCTGTAAATCACAATGCATCCTCTCCTACCACGGCCTCCAAGATCTCTTGTTGCTGTTTTAGGTGTCATCACAAGTAGGCTCTCTCGTGGGTGGTCTGCATCAAAAACCGCCATTCATGACAGCACTTTTCTTAGCTTTTAATCCAAGAATCAATGGACTATGTCATTTTATGGCTCATTTCCAGTTATTTGTCTTGGTGTTTCTCAAGTTTTGTATTTAGCTGTTTGAGGCTTTGATGTTGGGGGGCCCACCCTCCTCTTACAATCAGTTTTCTGTTTTAATAAAGTTTAATCTTGCCTATAAAATGAAGGAAAAAAAACACACACACATATAGAAGTAGACAAGTCCGAGCCATTTTCCCCCTGAATTTAATGAGAGATGCCAATATATATCTCCAAAATATAACTCCAAACCAAGAAGCCTTCGTTTGTCTCATAATAATTACACATCATCACCTGAACGTCCCCAAGGAAAACCATTTTAAACTATTAATTGAAACAAGCACGCAAGAATGCCTGCGAAATATAGTAAAACTATTTATCGTTCCTAATTCATTTAGAATATAAAGTACGATACAAGTAGAATTGACAAATGAAATGTAACCAACAGAATATGAGTGTTGTGCGTGCAGGCTTCAACCTCTAAAAGCATAATGGACGAGAAATAGGCAGCCAAGTCACTCTCAAGATCAAGAACCTAGTAACTGCACATCGATATGTCACCCGAAAATCACATTGCAGACAGAGAGGGAAAAATATGTTCAGGGACCTTGAAAGAGTAGACATCAACAAGCAAGCCCTTTTAGTGGGGAAAACCAAAAAAATAAAGAACAAACGTGATCCTTGGCACTAGGATACCAGCAAGCAATAACAGGGCATTGATTTCTTCAATAAATCTCAGAAAAGGAAAAAAGAAAAAACCAACAAGACGATTATAAAACTATGGAACACAACAAGAAAAAGAGTGCTCCCCTAATTTAAGGACAAGCACACCTTTTACTTAATTATAGACATACCTCTCCCTTTCTCAGATAAGCTAATAAAAGTTGTTATTACGTAATGAGAAGCCTACGTTTCTATTAACATCATTTTTCATAAAGCAAATCCAGTTGTATAAGATGAGCATGGATGTCAGCTATATCTACATATACCACTAATAAATGAAAAAAGAATTTGTCAATTTACTTTAAGATGCTATCTCTTTCATATTACATAGTGCACTCTCTTCAGAAATGGTTAAGAAGACACCATGCCTTTATTCACATACTCCACTTTCACAAGTAATTCCTAAATTGACTGCATTAACACATAGTATTACACCCCACACATGTATCCAAGTGCAACCTCACAAATGCCACACACACACCCCAACTTAGGCAGAGTTGAAACACACTGTCCGTGCAAACAAAACAGGGTATTCATCATCAAAACTTGTAATGCTTCCAGGTTCCTCAAAAATCAATAAACATGACTAATTGGTGGAGGAAATGTTGAAGTAAAGCATCTGACAGCAAAAGTCAATAAACACATATTTGATAATATCATTTTCTGAATATATGAATAATTTGTGTGCAGAAATCACTATGTAACAGCATCCATGAGCAAAGGCAACAATCAAATATCTCGAACTACTATAAAATAGCATGCTCATTGAGTGCAGAATAATACATTAAAGATAACATCTTAAAGATAAGGGGTTGAAACCATGTTAAGAAAATGAACTTAGAGACATATTTCACAATGTTAAGAAAACTTCAGGTCTTCCTATCTTTCTACCTTTAAAGAGGTCATTACCCAGCACTGGTCCCACTTAAGTGGGTCCTGCAATGGGTGTTTGGATACAATCCTATACTATAGCATGTTTGCATGAAAGGGCCGCTCTCAAAACTCAAACCCGCAGACTTCTGTTTGGCAGCCTGAGACTTTTACCTCGGCACTCTTCGACAATAAATCCAATCTTACAAAAGATCAGATGGAGTAGAACCTGATGTAGAAATTTTTAAGGGCCAAATTATTGATTAAGCCCATAACTCTCACTCTTGGCACAACTTAACCTCAGCAATCAATGATTAAGATATTATAACAAGATAACAAAAGCCAAACATTTTAAGGGAAAGAAAAAAAAAAAGGAAACTTATTTCAATAATTTGAGTATGGCTAGATTCTTAACTGAATAATGTCAAATAGTTTCTGCAACAAACAGCTTTGGAACTCTCGTTAATGAGATTATCATAAATCAAATGCATACACATCCAGGACCCTAGGTCACTCTGCCACAACAACCACCGCATTATATTATAATGAAACAGCAATAATCCACCTTAAGACTTTAAATGGTACCCTAGTTGTACTATTAAGGTGGACTTGATGAAAGCTTATGACTCTGTAAATTGGGAGTTCATTCTGTTTTGCTTGCAGTGTTTGGGTCCTCCTACAATCTATGTGCAGTGGATCAAAGAGTGCACTACTAACCCGAGGTTTTCTGTGGCAATAAATGGTACCCCAGTTGGTTATTTCCATGGAGGTAGAGGGTTTAGGCAAGGAGATCCAATCTCTCCTTACTTGTTTGTTATGGCTATGGAAGTGCTCTCAATTGTTTGCTAAAGCTGTGAGGAATAAGGCTATAGATTTTCATCACAGATGTTGGAAACTTCAGCTTTCTCAGTTATGTTTTGCAAATGATTTGTTGACTTCCTCTACTGCTACAATGACATCTGTTCAAGCTATAAAGATGTGCTGGCAGAGTTTACAGATTTATCAGGTTTGAAAGCTAACCCGAGCAAAAGCCTGTGCTTGATTGTTTGCAAATGAAGGATGCTGCTTTTCCTGTGCGTTACCTTGGAGTCCCTCTCATCTCCAGGAAGCTCACTGAGGTAGATTGTAGTGTGTTGATTTAGAAAGTTTCGAGGCGCATCAATTCTTGGCTTTCAAAGAAGTTAACCTTTGCTGGTAGACTTCAATTGATCTCCTCTGTTTTGTATGTGTCCAAGTGTATTGGTCTTCCATTTTTATCCTCCCTAACAAGACCATAAGGCTATTGGAACAAAAATTCAACAGATATCTTTGGTCTGGCTCAGATGTTACCAAAGAAAGAGCAAAGGTTAGTTGGAACTTGATTTGTGTTCCAAAAAGAGAAGGAGGTTTGGGGATTAAGAGATTGGAGGACTGGAATAAGGCTTCTATGCTGAGGCATATATGGAATCTCTTTGCTAAAGCTGGATCACTATAGGTACCATGGGTGAAAGAATACTTGCTAAAAGGGAAATCCTTTTGGTTAGCTAAAATTCCACAAGGGTGTTCATGGTGCTGGAGGAAACTTCTAAGGTTAAGGGACATTGCTAAAAAGTTTCTTTTGTATAAGGTGGGGAATGGCTATACCATTTTTTTTTTGGTTGGACCATTGGCATCTTGATGGGGTCTTACTTGATACATATGGTCATAGAATCATAAATGATGCGGGAAGTCATATAAATGCTAGGTTGTCTACTGTCATACAAGACAATAATTGGTATTGGAAAGTGGCAAGATCTGAAAACCTTGTGGAAGTTCAAAGCAAGTTGGCCTTGGTGAGTATTGGAGATAAGGACCAACCTTACTGGAGTATATGTAAGAATGGGATTTACAATTGTGCCGACTCTTGAGAGGCCATTCGGACAAAAAAAAAACCAGTCATTTGGTGGAGGTTGGTATGGTTCCCAATGGCAATACCTAAGCAGGCTTTCATTCTATGGTTGGCTGCTAGGGATAGTCTATCCACGGGGAAAGGTTGATTAGATGGGGTTTTGGGGTGATATCATGTGTGTCTTTTGTAGGGATTATATTGAAGGAAGAAGTCATTTGTTTTTTGACTGCAGTTTCTGTAAAAGAGTTTGGAAGGGAAATATGGGAAAGTGTTTAATGGATAACCCTCCTTATGAATGGGATGCTATTGTTGAGTGGGGTGTTAGAAAATGGAAGGAAAAATACTTGAAAGCTGCATTGTGCAAATTGGTTGTGAGTGCTACAGTTTATAACATTTGGAGTGAGAG
>FXXK01000396.1:411334-431652 GCA_900184695.1 Betula pendula
CTTGGACCACTTGACCAAGTGAAATTTAAATTCATCACCCAATCCTCCCCATAAAACCTTGGAATTTTGATATTCTATGGTTGTAATATGCAGCTGCTGGTTTGCTGAAGAAGTTGCTGTTATGCTACAGAATGCAGCTGGAGCTTAGTGTTCTACTTGATTGCAGGATGGTTGGTGCAGGTTTGCTTCTGAGTTTTTTGGTCTTGTGTGATGAGTAATATGGCATTGCTTATTAGAGTTGTGTGGTTAGATTGTTGAATTTGTGATGCACTTCTCTGTTGAGGAGCTTGAGCTAGATTGGATTAATGCAGGGTTGAGTTGAATGGTGTATCTTAGCTAGAGGTTGGTGTATAGTTGGGAATTACCCTACTGTATAGATTAGTGTTCAGGAGACTTGTATGTTTCCTTGAGTTTTCTAGCTTAAAAGAGTTAAGAGTGCATTGTATTTTCCATTGCTAAATGAAAGATTTACTCATTCATAAATAAAAAATAATCCACCTTAAGACACTACATTTCCAGATTTACCTAATTAAAACTAAATCAATAGCTAAAAACTAGATTAGGAAATGGCATATCTGAGACAGCAATTATTTCAGACAAAAGCTCAACCAATTCAAGAATTCGTCTCAATCACTGATCCTACTTCTCCTTAGAGAATCAGTCAAATTATAACTTCGTAAATCTCGACATTAGAACAAAGTCAATTCCATATGATCTAAAACGAAAACCATAACCTAAATTGAAAAAAGCAAAAACGGAAGAATAGCGTTTAGCGATGAACCAGATCAAGATCAATTGGTTTTGGGATCGGGCATGGGGAAGAGGCCGGCGCTGGCGCCACGTGGCGGAGCAAACCCTAGGAACTTCTGCAGATTGGTGCGGATGCTGATAGAGCAGAGGAAGTAGAGGAACGCCATGGAGCAATCGGTCGGATCGTCGCCTTGCAGGCCTCTGTGGCTCATCTTCATGACGATCCCGAAGGGCCTGAAGGGCAATTTGGCCACGACCTTGCCTTCGAAGAGCGAGTTGAGGAGGCCGAACACGACGAAGAGGACAAGCGCGACCACGGCGCCGGACTTGAACTTGAAGAGCGAGAGGTCGCGGCTCGACTCCTTGAGGCTGCTCTCTACGCGGTCCATCTTCTTGGTTTTGGACTTCTTGGCAAGCTTGGCGGGGGAGGACTCGGTCTTCATGGTCTCCAGCTTCTTGGCGGCCTTGTCGATGGAGGACCGGAGGGACTTGTAGGAGTTGGTGCGGTAGATGAGGAGCCAGGAAATGGCCTCGCAGACTACCGCGGTGCAGAATGAGATGCTCAGGACGGTGAGGCCGTCGGAGTATTTGAAGGAGGAGAAGAGCTGTGGGGTGGCCATGGGAGAATGGGGAGCGGTGTTTGGGAGGTGGGAAAGGGCGAGAAAGTGGGAGTGTTTTCCCGTTGACGTTCCGAGGGGGTATGACTGATTTTGTTGTATTGGACGAAGGTTCGAAGTTAAATAAGGGGGTGTTTGGTTGCAGCTAAATGGGAAGTGAAACTGAGCGTGGAGCGTTATGATTTTTTTTTAAGTAGTTAACCATAGTCCATGCTATACTTTGTTAAAAAAAATAAAGTATATACTAAATTACTAACGTCTTCAAAAAAAGAAAACTTAGTATACTGACCAAGTAAATATAATATTAATATTAATTATAATACTTGAAATAATAACTATGAATTATTAATATATTATTATAGACATACTAACTAATTAATTTATAAACTAACATGTTAAGTTATTAATAATATATATAGTTGATTATATATAACACATCATACCAGGGGGGATGTTGGAAGACGATGCCTTTAGATGGTGAAAGCATTGAGCTCAACTAATATAATTCAGGAGTCAATAATGGTCATCTAACCGAGAAAGCTAGAAGGATTATGACTATCTCCATACATGAAAGGTCACTCATGTTCATTGATCACTAATAGTACGCCCATCATCTTGTGTAAGAAGCGATGTCTCTTAGTAAAGAACATGTTTTTCTTTTGAGGAAGTTTCTTGGTGTATCTCTAATGTTATCTCTTTTGAGTATGTATTTAAAATGTTTTATTTTACAGATTCGGCTCTATTCCTTTATATATATATAATAAAAAAAAATAAAAAGAAAAAAAAAACAGTTATATACTATACTTATATTATAGTTAATTAATTAATATTATAGTATACAAGACTTACTATTTGCTCACATTACATGTATCATAGTTTCTACTCTCTTATTTATATAATAACATATTGTTAATCTGTTACCTATTAAACTGTAATTATATACTAATTATTGTGATATATTCTTATATAGTATATATATAGGTATATAGTATAGTATATATATATATATATATACTATAGTATATATATTCTATTCTATATATGTCTTATATAGTTGGCATATTATATATTTATACTATAGATTAAATGTATAAAGACTGTTCACAAACTTGGTTTTAAACTCTGCTCCTAATCCTCACATATTAAAAAATTTAATAGCCTCGCTCAAGCTCGAATGACATTTTCAATAAGCTTGAGTTTGCGCTTGCTTGAGCTTCCAACAAATCAAGCTTGAACACACATGTCATAACTTATCTTAAATATGTATTCTCATAAATGAGCCAATTTTAAAATTCTAAAGCTTGACTCGATTACAGCCCTACTCACTGGGGTCCAAAGGCTCTTCCAAAAATCACACCAGAGATTCACCACTCTCAAAATCTGAGAAAGAACCACTAATCAAAACTTAATCTAAGCTAGAACATCCTAAATATGATATGAGGATAAAACAATCATTATGTCCAACAATCGAACATTTATTTATCGGGTCGATCAATCATTACCAATCGTTTGACTAAACCACTAATCGTTTGGTTCTCAACCAGAATCGATCATCTCTAATTCAAACCAATCTAACCCAATCTAGCTATAATCTAACACTAAACTAACCATAAATTCATCCTTAAGCATATAAATCCATTTTCAAGCTTGTAAACAGAACACAATTACTTCCAATAACCCAATATCACATGGTAATTCGTACTCCAAGATCATCTAATCCACAAATCAAATATAACTTAATCAAAATCAACTAAGTAACACCATCTACCAAACCTTACAACATATCTAGGATCTAAAGACTAAAACGGAAAGTAGTATAAGCAGAATCAAGCTTGAAATAATATCTAAAAGCAAGATTAACAAGATGGGTAGAGAATCATGATTACTTTCTTTTGAGTGAAAGCCCTCAAGATCCAATTTTTTCCTCTCTTTTTCTCTCACTCTAAGGTTTCTAAAGGCTGAAAATGACGA
Organism: Betula pendula; assembly: GCA_900184695.1. NCBI lineage: Eukaryota > Viridiplantae > Streptophyta > Magnoliopsida > Fagales > Betulaceae > Betula > Betula pendula. The sequence goes on from FXXK01000396.1 coordinate 414,673, forward strand.
AATAAGGCCTAAGGATCAAGAAACAACGTTTAAAACAACCACATGCATGCTCACAAGGATAGGATCACTTAAATCCAAGTTGTTATAACCATCAATCAATAGTGCGATTCCCAAATCAAACGTTCGTGACTTAAGATTTCATCGAATGCTCAATTACTCACATCGATCGTTTGTTCAGTCCTAACTTCCTTAAAAACCAAAAATCCAATAATCAACACGACTTCAACGGTTCAAAGGTTAATTAAAACACACTAAAATTTTAATAACAATATTATATTTTGTGGTGTTTATTATATATATCGATATTTCAGTTCTCATCCATTCGTCTCTCTCTCTCTCTCTCTCTCTCTCTCTCTCTCTCTCTCTCCTCCTCTTTAGAAAGAGTAAGCCATTTCCACTTCCTTTGTGAAGTTTTTCCTCCACCTCTGATGGTTTTTTAAGAGAGAGAGAGATGGATTTCTTTCCCTTCCTTCCTCCTTCCCCCCCCCCCCTTACCTTTTTTTTTCTTCACTATTTTCATTTCCTCCAAACACCACATTTTGCAGCTCAACCGCCGTCATTCACCCTAGCCCCTTGTCCCTCGTCGCCGCGTTGCTCTTTGGCCCTATTTTACTCCCCCTTGCGGGCTGTTTCTCGAATCTGTAAAGGTTCACAAATCTAGCTTTTTCAAGGCTTGATTTGTAAAACCTCTGTTAGCTCCACCCTCAAACACACCCCACCTCCGTGTTCCTGGGCCTCCCCGCATCCTGCCATTCTCTTTCGTGCTAACTTCTGGCCACCATGTGCCGGTGCCTGGATTCCCCTCACTCGCGAGTGGCTTCTTCGGCTTGCGACTCCATCGCCTTCCTCCACCGCTGCAGTTATTTTTTGGTTTTTATTGTTTTCCCAGTGTATTTCCACAGCTTTTGTTGTGTTTTGTTGCTTTTTTTGTATTGTGTGGGCTATTGTCTCCAAGCTTTTATGTGGTTTAATCTATTAGTGAAGACTTTTGTAGCTGGCATTTGTTCCTCATTGACATATCCCGTTAGGATCTCGGCAATACTTTCCCTGCAACAATCACTTGACCGTGGTTGTTGCGTTAACTGCTTGGGGCTCCTAACCAAGCCCTTTTGCCTTTATTTACCGCTTCATGTGGCCTTTAGAAAGGCTCAAATCCTTTTTTGATTAATTGCCTACGGTTTATTTTCTTCCATGTATTGCCTTTTTTGTTTGGATGTTGTTATTGGGGATCCTACCCCGTTAGTATACACTAACAATATTTTAACATATTAACTAACTAGAAATGATATGTTAGTAAATTAATATACTAGTATACTAGTTAATACATTTTAATAAATTATCATTATTCATAGTTAGAATACTAAATAGTTTAATATTATAAAAACATATATATTTATATATAACTAATTATCATACCTGTATATAACTTACTTTAGTTAATATATACTAAAATAATTTATGTGTGCTAAAAACTCTTCTTTTTGTGCTTGTGTGTTCATGTTCTGTGTGACAATTGTGCCAATATACACAAACATATTGATTATTAACTAACTAATTATTGTAGTATATTATAAAATACTATTTTACTATTTAATACTTGATAGTATATTCGAAGCCAAACAAACAGTTCACTTCTTAAAAAGTTCAACAACAATTGAACTGTTTTTCTGTGTTCTCTCTCCTCATTTCTGTCAGAGTTTCAAGAATTTCAGGTTGCTTTGGGAGATCCCTCCTCCCCCCCCCCCCCCTTTTACTCTCTTGTTCCTCTTTCCCCCTTCCCTTCCCACCTCTTCGGAGTTACAATTTGCATCTTTTGAGGTCTTATCTGCCTCTCTGGAGGCCCTGTTCTAGCACTGCTGATTTTTCAACTCCTCCTCCACCCCAAGATGGCCTGCCTCCTCCTCCTCTCGTCGCTCTCAGCCTGAATCTGTCTCCTTAGAGTTTTAGATTTGGTTTTTTTAGAATCAGATATGACAACTTCAAAGAGTTTCACCATGTCACGCGTCCCTCCATCGTGTTCTTGAGCTTCCTCGCTTCCTTTCGTCACAAGCCACGTTGCCATCCGACCAGCACACGCTGGAGTGTGCGCAACATGCGCCTGCGAGTAGATCTTACTCGCGGGCATGTGCTCTCCATACGCCGACGTGTGCACCTGTCCTCGCCGCGCGTGCTCCCAACCTCCGCCACGTCGGCCAGCAACACTCACTGTCGGTGCGTGGTTTTCACGCGCCAGCAATAGGTTTCAACTTCGGCTAGACTCCAAGCTTTCGTCGGTGGATTTGCTCGATACTTTTATTTTTTGTTTTTTTATTTTTCCATGTTTTTGTATCTCATGATCTATAGGGTCAAGGAAGTGTAGTTTCGATGTAGGAGACTATCTCTCACGGCCCTAATAAGCTTGGATCTAGTCTGTTATGACTAAATGGGTAGCGAAAGCTGTTGTTATGACTTTGTAATTTTATAGCGATGTACTATGTTTATCTGCACTTTATATTGTAAGAGTTTTATGATCTTCTCTATCATGACTCTGTAATTTTGTAGCGATGTGCTATAATTATCTGCACTCTATATGTTGTAAGAGCTTTTTGCTCATCGCTTATCAATAGAATGATGAAAGTCTCACTTCAAAAAAAAAAAATTAATAGCATATTAAGTATTTAGTATACTAAATATTATCATAGTTAGTATACTAAATAGTTTAATATGAAACTATATATACTAACTAAAGTTAACTATACCAAAGTTATTTTGTATATATTAACTAACTAGTTAGTATTAAGTGTTCAAACGACATTGTTTGGATATCTAATGCAATTCGGGATTATAATGATAGGTTTGATGAAAAAACCTAGAAGTTTCTTTGGCTGTTCAAAGAGATATTTGAATGAATCTTTGGTGGTGGAGGTGTTGAGCCTTACATAAAATCCTGAATTGGGTATCAAGTTTTTCATATGGGCAATGCGGCAAATTGGGTATGGTTACACAAAACCTGTGTGTAATGTATTGCTAGAGAGATTGGGTTGTGATGATAGTGAGGGAGTTCCAAAACAATTTTTACGAGAGATTAAGGATGATGATAAGGAAGTGGTTTGGAAGTTGCTTACCGTTTTGATTCAGAAGTGTTGCTAAAATGGGAAGCTCAAGGATTTTGGATGCAAGCCCACAAGATGGACCTATAATGCATTGGTTCAAGTGTTTCTTGCATTCCTAATGTTGTGGCGTACAAAAACTTTACTTTGTGGGTGTTTGGGAAAGAGACAACTTGGTAGGTGTAAGAGAATTCTTAGTATGATGATTGAGATGCGTTTAATGTCATTCTCTTCCATATTTTTTGTCCTTATCTTTTGTAAATTCACTATTGAATTTATGGAACCCACGCACATTTCTTGTACGAATATGAACAAGAGATGTACAAGAAAATGAAAACAAATATTTCTCAAGATGATCACATAAGGTTGTTAATTAGTGGAGACCTAAGATTTTTAATATATTCCCCTATTCATGCATATTGCAAAAATATGGAGACAACTCTTATGCCTATAAGTTGATTAATTGATAGTTTTTGTAAAGTTGGTCTTATTTATTTATTTATTTGATTAAATAGGATTTCATTGAATTCATAAAGACAGAGCATGTTGCTCTAACAAAACTATATCACAAATACAATTCGAAATTCTTCAATCCATACCTGATCTGTGACTAGTTTAACAGTTGTTTCTATGTGCAGCAAAATTTATCTCCCTTCTAACATAGTCAATCTGCCAACTATGCATACAATTAAGTACGTATTTTATATCTTCAATAATTTGTTCGTATCTACTCCAATTCTGTCATTGAGATGTGATAGCATTCACCGCTTGGTCTTATTGAACAGGCTAGCAGTTGGTTTAATTAAATCATTAGGGATGGTTGTGCCCCTAATGTGATCTTAATTGATGTGTACTTTTTGATTAAAAATAATGTTTAGGTTGATTTCTTTGTTGTTTTATATTAATATTTTATGTTGCGAATGAAAGTTGTTATTTATAATCAATATGATTATATGAAGCTATATAAGATATATTTGGTGATTTTTCGTACGAGCCAAATACCGAAAAATATTTTCTGAATCTTTTCATCAGGATTGCAAACAAATAGCAGAAAATAGCTAGTTTTCCTGAAAAATATTTTCAGCCCAAAAAAAAAAAAAAATTCCAACAGAGAATATTTTATGCCAAAACAAAAAGGAACCTTATTAAAATTGCTTGGCAATAATGGGCTTTAGGTTTAGGTTGATCAATTTTAGTGAGAATTAGATTCATTGGGACTGAAACTTGTAGTCTATATATAACAAAACACAAAAGATACGTGTTTCAATCCTAACAAATTCAGATTGAAACCTTTAATTGCTAGTTTTGCATGTATCCTCTAAATGGATCTCAAATTCAGTTGGTATTCACCATCTTGGGTATATAGCTCTATTATCTCTGAACCTTTGGCCAATAATTGACTATGCATGCATAGTAAGTAAAGCCTACTATCAATAGTGTGATCTGTATTATATCTTACCCTTACTCTTGCCAGTTCATTAAGTAATGACACTTATGATGTAGGATATCCTTGCCCTTATGATGTTAGAGAATATCTTATCCTTGCCCTTATGGTACGTCTTTCTGTTGGGTCGTTTTTTGAGTTTCAGATTGTTAAGAGTCCTGGCTGTTGTTGCTCTTTGCTGTTACGAAGGCCTTGGGAAGGTTGCAGTTTGTACTTCTGATTTTTGCAATGGGGTTTCAGAATAAATCCTACTTTTGTGTTATTGTCTATTGTAGCTATTCAAAAAATGGTTGGTTAGTCTCTGGAGGTTTTTTATGGTCTTTACGAAGAGGTTTTGACTATTTGGCTGTATGATGGACCTAGTGTCAAGTTATTAGTTAAGGTCTATAGCTATTCTGTTCTTGGAGTTGCTTTTTTAATTTGTTTTGATGTATACACTCTTTTGGGTGAATTTTTGTAACAAAATTTTTATGAAATGAGTAATATTTTATTTGGTTGAAACACATGTTTTGGTAATAGTTATACATTATGTCTTGCTAATGTGCACTACAAATTAAAGCAATCGCACTAGAACAACAAAAAAAAAAAGAGTTTATAAGTCATTAGCAATGACAATAAGTCGTCACTCATAACTAACTATTATCAATGACACCTTATTTTGGGTTCTGAATCTATTAGCGACAACTCTAAACATTATCAGCCACGACATAAAGTTATCATTGATGAGTAACAAGGTCAAACTTTTTGCAACGACTACGACTTCTTGTTGTTGCTAAAAGTCATTAGCAATAACTTGTGGACTTTTAGCAACGATAAAATGTCGCTACTAAATATCTATTTTTTTTTATAGTGGCTGGACCCAAACCGAATCCGCATATATCAATGAGGATTTTCTCATGGCGTCAATTTTACAAAATAAAACATGAGCTCATTTTGGTGTGCAGTTTTTTTGTATTGTTTGAAAAATTGTGAATACCGAGAAAAAAAAGATTTGAAATTTTGTTTGGACAGTAGGAAAGAGCTATGCAAGACAACAACCTTAGATAAGATTCTCTGCCACTACGGGACAAGTAAGCTGAACAGCGTTAAAACCAGTGAAAGGTTTGGGTCTGTTTGGTTATAATTATTAAAAGAAAAGGTTTCCGATTTTTAACTCACACAAAAGCTGAGTATATTCAAGTATTATTTATTTTGAAAATGATATTAAAATCGTCTTTTCAAATCACAACCAAACACACCCCAAACATACAACGGTTAAAGATACCGAGTAACCGAGGCCTATACACGTGGGAGCGACAGGGAACTGATTGGTGGTGAGTGGTGACGCCTGCTCGTGCCTCCTCTGCATGTCCAAAATTTGCTATCTTGTTGCTCGCTCAAAAAGACAATCTCTCACAAATCCTTTTATTTGGTTTTTTGAAGAAACGAAAACAGAGATTGTGATCAGAATAAAATAAGAACAAGCAGTTTATGATTTGGGTTTCAAAAAATATGGTTCATGAATTAAAAAAAGCATGCAATGCTTCAGCTTTTAGGCATACAAGTTGACGCCCAGATTCTTCATGTTGTTTCATTTGGTTTGTTCTCAGATTTCTGAATTTGGTTTTTGAAATCGCTTCTTTTTTTTTTTTTGAGTCCTGAGTGATATATATTGTCGTGCAGCTAGTGGGGTGGTACGTAGTTTTGTTTGTTAGATTGGCGGGCATGTTTGTTTGGGTTCCCGAAAAAAACATTGAAGGTTGTTAGCATCATCTTAATTCTACCGTTTTGGTTTCATGGGTTTGTTGTTTTAGGATCATAAATTAGTTGTTTTTTTTTAAAAAAAAAAAACATTTCACTTTTATTCATCCAAAAAAAAAAAAGTCTTATTGCTGAGTGAATGGAAGGTGGTTTCGATCACGTAAAAACGCCGTTGCTGGCAAGTGAAGGTGAAAAGCCCAGCCAGAATAGCAGACTGAGAAATGGCAACGCGATTACTGCTCTCAGAAGTGATTTCTTCTCCAAATTGCCTGATAAGCTTCTCTCTGGGCTTGATCCCGAGGTCCCTTTTCGTTTGGACCTTTCTAAAACCACTGGCTTGGTAAAAGGTACCTTAAGAACCTTTTTAACTTTGTTGTCCAAGATTTTTTTTTTTTTAATTTTTTAATATCTTTCATTGTTTCTAAAAAAAAAAAATCCCGCACCGGCACGGCGGCACCCCCACCTTTTTCTTTGTAATTTTACAAGCTGAGAAACATACTTAATTAACTATTGTCTTAGATATAAATGTCTGTTGCACTGCCCATTACCTGGAGATCGAGGTTGGGAACTTGGGATTGAACATGAAGTGCGAGACAGCGTCAGAGGAAATCAAGGAATAATTAAAAATTGTTGTCAACATGTTTGGTCAAAATCCTCGTATACTTCTTTCATGTATGAATTGATTATTCTTGTCCCTATATGAAAGTAAGTTGGAAGTACTTATACCTTGTATGAGCTTTATAAGACAAGGGTAGCTACTTAGAAAAATCACTAGTTATATTTACGTTATCATTTTATAAGCACTAATTAAGATACAATTGAATTTCCCTTCTTAAAATCACTTATAAAACTAATTTCACTTAATAAAAAATTAAGTGAGAGTTAGCAATCATGAGCACCTTTGTAATTCATTTACTGATCAATATGAGTAACTTTTTGGAATGTTACAATCTCCCTAACTTCACTCTTTGATGTCCTCATCAAGGTGCACACAATGCAATGCCTTAGCGCCACATGATGTTATTAAGTTAGTCTTATTAAGTTAGTCTGATACTGTTTGTAACAACTCAAGAAAAGTACTAGGCATATCTGCGTCATCACTTTAAAATAATTAGTCAAATTACAGTTGAAACTCTCTAAAATCACTTATAAAGCCTTTTAATCTTTATAAGTGAGTAAGCTTAGTTATGCCGGTTCATTATCATTATTTATATTTTCTTGTTTGTTTTCGTTATCATTGGGATGGATGCCATTGATTGGTGTAAGCAGGGGATCCTGAATAATGCATGGTGCCGGTTGGTGATTTCTTCTTTCTTTTGCACCTTGGTCCATTTTCTAACCTGGGTTGCTATATATATATAGATCAACCTGTCATAGGCCTGACCTGCAAGTGGCCCTTTCACACATTTTTTTCTGTGCTATTTCATTTTGTGTTACTAGGTAGAAGCAGATGATACCAGGTAAGGTATCACTTTCCCTTTTTCCTCATATAGTTTGGAATGAATTAGAGTATTGTAAATGCAGTTGCAGAGGCGGTTAGCTTATTGAAATGGTTCAGACAAATTCTTTTGAAATTAAATTAGGGGCAACCAAATCAATCATGTAATTCATCTTAACTATAGCTGAATAGAATGTAAATCAAATCTGAACAAAAATCATTTGCAAAAATTTTACCTTTTATCAAAGGAAGATATGTTTCTTTCTTCCAATTTTTCTTGTCATAATTATTATGATTCATTCTTTTCTTTTCTTCTTAGGAGAGAAGGATTACTATGAAAAACAGTTTGCCACACTAACGTCTTTTGAGGAAGTTGACTCTCTAGACTCACCCAATGTTATCGATGAAGAGCAAGATCGTGAACAACAAGCTCAACATGAGAGAGCCATCAAATTTTCCAACTGGGCAAATATTTTGTTGCTTGCTTTCAAGGTTATTTCCTTTACATTATTATTTTTTTTTTTTGAAAAACTTTGCTTACTATTTTTTTATCACTTTTGTAATCATACCCTTAAATTTTAAAAAGTGTTAATTTCAGATTATCATCTTTCAGAAGTTTGTAATGCCATCCTTCACGTCCAAATTGATGAATGAAATTTTCAAAATACTCCTAAAATGTTTATAAAATTACAAAAATACCTTAATTTAACAATTTAAAATTTAAAATGATAACGAAAAAGAATGGGGTATTTTAAAAATTTAACGCTGAATTTGGACAGAAAATTTAACATTGCAAACTTTTGAAAAATGGTAATCTTAAATTGACATTTTTTTAAAGTTTAAGGGTATAATTGTAAAAAGATCAAGGTAGTAAGTGAAGTTTTTTTTTTTTTTTTTCTAATTCTGAAAATTTAATGCGTGGTTTAGCAGGTTTTTTTACATCTTTTTCTGCCATGTTGTATAATATTCTAATGAAGTAAGCTAGGGGTTTAGCAAATGACGTTTCCACTTAATTTATGTCCTCCAAAATGACGTCCTTGTTTCTTTTCTATAGCATTACAGCTAGCCATCAAAAGTGTCATTGTTTCTTTTACATAGCATTAATTTCGATCTGCATTTTTTTATACTAAATAGTTAATATTTCCTTACACCAGCATATTTTATTCTTAATATAAGGTATTTAGAATAGGGTGATTTTGAAAATGATCTTGCTTTTATTATATATAATTGTCACCTTGAGATATATATGGGATGGGCTTGAGTCAACAGGATGAACTTGTGGCCTCAATGAGAGTTAATTGTTGCAGTAGATGCAGCTTCATATAACCTCTCTTTTTCTTTTTCTTGCTTGCAACATTTGCATGCTTGTGATTGAAATGAATAGTTGATCATTTTGCGTTGCAGATATATGCTACAGAGAAGAGTGGATCCTTAGCTATTGCAGCATCAACACTAGATTCATTGCTGGATCTGATGGCTGGTGCTATACTTTGGTTCACACATTTGTCAATGAAAACTATAAATATTTACAAGTATCCAATTGGAAAGTTGAGAATGCAACCAGTAGGCATTATCGTCTTTGCTGCTGTCATGGCTACTCTTGGTATGCTGTTATGCTGTGAGTTGAATTTTAATTGTTGAGGAGGAAATTACTATACTAACTTACTGTGTACCATTTGCTGCTGTCATGGCTACTCTTGGTATGTTATGCTGTGAGTTGAATTTTAATTGTTGAGGAGGAAATTACTATACTAACTTACTGTGTACCATTTTCCGAGAGATATTTGATGTCATTCTCCTACATATCTCTTATTCATCTCTTTTTTAAATCCACTGTTGAATCTATAAAATCCACACGTAGATTCCATAGATTTAATGGTAGATTTAATAGTGAATTTACAAGCAAATGAAATAAACTTTTTTTTTTTTTTCCGTTCAATTGTACTATTTTCCTTTCTGAATCTAATGCCCCTGATTTAAGGTGAATATATCTTATCTGGATTTGATTTATGCCTTATGTTGGATATGCTTATATGATATGCTTATCAAGCACTAACTAAAAAAGTTTCACAATCTAAAAGTGTCAAGCTCTTTCAACATATAATTTCTCTTTTTGTTCTCATTGATTTAGTCAAAATGTAATTAATAATAAAGATATAACCTGAAGCTGAACTTGGTAAACTTCACGAAAATCCCTGAACAGGTCCAATAAATTTTTTTCATTCTGATGATCAAGTTCTAATGTTATCATACAAAAGATAGTATTTGAGATAGATCATGAGCTAATTAATGACTATATTTACAATGACACTATAGCCCCTCCCCATACAGGCTTCCAAGTGCTTATCCAGGCTGTAGAACAACTGATAAAAAACAAACCTTCTGAGAAGATGACTTGGGAGCAATTGGTCTGGTTGTATGCAATCATGCTGACAGCTACTGGAGTAAAACTTGCCCTTTGGTTTTACTGTAGAAGCTCAGGAAACAGAATTGTCCGCGCCTATGCAAAGGTTTGAATCCTACATACAACTTTCTGCTTATAATAATTTGTATACTTCATCTATGAGATTGACTTGCTTGATCTAATAATGATTTCCAGGATCATTATTTTGATGTCGTGACAAATATAGTTGGTTTGGTTGCTGCTGTTCTTGGAGATCAATTCTATTGGTGGATTGATCCAGTTGGTGCAATCATCCTTGCACTATATACAATTTTAAATTGGTCTGGAACTGTACAGGAAAATGCAGGTTCTCCTCTCTCTCTCTTTGTTTTTCCTTGCTTATGTTAGAATAATGGTTAAGCGATTAACTTCATGATTTCTTATCAACTTAAGCTTTCAAGACAAAGTAATTTATTAGGCTACTAGAACGTTTGTTTCAAATTATGAATCTAGTTTTAAAAATTGATTAAGTAATAAGATTCATCATTTTCTATCAATTTAGGATATTGAGACTAGTCAACAAAAGAACTAACAAGAAATTGTGATTTTAACCCTAAGGGGTTGGCTCAATTGGTGGAAGCATGGGACTTTAAGTGCTCGTCATGATTTCAAGTTCGAAACCCACTTAATGCAAACTGCCTTTAGAGGCTAACTCTCAAGGCGAAACCCATGACTCAACTGATCCATGCTGAGATAAGTGCGAAGCACAAGTCCTAAATTTACCCCATGTGGGTGGGTATGTGGGTGGGTATAAAAAGTGACTCTAACTTAGAGGGATTCTTGGTCATTAAAAAAGAAATGGTGATTTAGAGATATAACTAGTTTCTTTTGTTTGTTAATAATTGCAACTTATGCTTCCTTATATCTATGCTGATTTCTTCTTAGAATAAAGGAGAATATGAAGTGGTAATCAAATCTCTACAATCAAAGCCCAAATGAAAAATATTCTTGTAAGAAAAAAAACCAATCGTAATATGAAATATATATTCTAACATTCTTCATTTAGTTTCCCTGGTTGGAGAATCTGCTCCTCCTGAAGTCTTGCAGAAACTCACATACCTCGTCCTTAGGCACCACCCTCAAATCAAACGTGTTGACACAGTCCGTGCCTACACTTTTGGAGTTCTTTATTTTGTCGAGGTTAGTTGACTAATTTTTGTTCAAGTTTTCTTTCCATATCTGTCTATCTCAGAAGTGTTGAAAGCCATTACTTAACACCAGAGCTTTGTGTTTCTTGTTACTTTTTGTAGGCTCCAAAAATTATACTAATGTACTAACAAGTAATGTTTTTTCCCCTTACAAAATCAGGTTGACATTGAACTGCCAGAGGATTTGCCATTGAAAGAAGCCCATGAAATTGGAGAATCGTTGCAGATAAAGATTGAAGAGCTCCCTGAAGTTGAACGGGCGTTTGTTCATCTAGATTTTGAGTGTGAACACAAACCAGAGCACTCTGTTCTTCACAGGCTCCCAAGCAGTCAACCTTGAGTTTGAGTTTCCATCATGCAATGCTTTGTAATTTTATAAATATTTAATTGAAATAAAATGTGAACGATAAAGACAAGTTTTGAATTTATTATCTTTGATTCTGATATTATTAAAATTAATATTTATCACAAAAATTTAAACTGATAAAAAATAATTAATTTAATTATTTAATTAATATTTTAACAGAAAACACAAACTATTCTTTTAAAGAACAATACTATCAAGATTTCCCCATCTCCACTATTCCAATTCATCTTTTGGGAGCAAAAATTGTCTACCAAAGCCGGTAAAATATAAACGTGTGATATACTAGGATAGTTGATGGGGCCAAGTATTTTACAACTCAAATGTTTCACGTTCTTTCTTTAAGGAATCATGTGACTGAATTATGCTATCAGGAGTTAAAATCAAGAAAGATTTTTAGCCTTAAAATTAAGAAATCTGATTTCCCAAGAAATCCACCATAATTTTTTTTGTCGATCAAGTTAAAGAAAAAGTTTATAAATTCTTAAAGAGTAATGTAATGTTATACACCACACTTTTATTTCACTTTTCTAACTTGATACTTTCAATTAGTCCTTTTTTTAAAAAAAATAAATAAAAAAAAAAAAAGGGGAGCAATGTTTAATCAACAAAGTGTAATAAAAATGTTGTATATAGCATTTCCGTTCTTAAATAGGAACATTGAGCAAGTCCCATCATTTCATATGTCCAGGTTTGGGATATCAAATTTAATAAAAATAAAATAAAAATCACTTGATTGTCAAAGCCACTTAGACCTCATAAAATTTGTTGAGACACTATAAGACCTTAATATAAATCATTCCAATAATTTTTTTCCTCATTAGAATAAATTTTTCTAACTCAATTTGTTAGATTGACATATCACATATGTCCTAGAATATATGATTTTCATGTATATTTTAAAAAATATATGTGAAAATTACATACTTTCATGACATATGTTAGTTTAATAAATTGGATTAAAGGTAGGGACGAAACTACATATAGGCTTGGGGCAATAACCCCCAAAAATTTTAATATTTCCTCTAAATCATTTATGAGATAGATCCTTGAAATTATTTTTTGAACCCCAAAAAGTATTTTCTTTTTAAGTTTTGTTTTCACACCTAAAATTTTGTTTCTGCCCCTATTTAAAAGAATTTACCCAACTTAATTGAAAGAAAAATTTTGTCCAAATCATAATAGGCACGGATAGTTTATAAGAAGAGTGAAAGATGCGTGTTGAGTGATAAAGCTTACAGTTGTGTGATTTAGTGAATGATGAGTATTACATATACTGTAAAGTGTTCACTCTTAACATATCAATAAAAATTATCATTAAATGATAATAAATAAAAATACATGTACTATTTTAAAAATAATCTTTACTATTACATACAAAAAATAAATAAATACTAAAGAATATGTATAACATTTCCCTTTAAAAAGATTAGAGGTCGTGGAGTCCAATCTAGGTCTCTCCCATTTGGTTTGAGATGGGACTTGGGAGTTGGGAGTGTCAACCTCCAGCTGTCTCATCTTATCTTCTTTTGTTTTTATTTTTATATTTTTGTGTTTTGGGCTTTTTGGCCCAGAAAAATAAAATGGTCTGAAAAAAAAATAGGCTGGAAAGAAAATACTATTAAGTGGGCCAAGGCCCGGAGCTAGGGCTTCATTGTGGTGACGACGAGGTGTGTCTCACTCTCATCTCAACCGATAGTGTGGGAAATAGCTTTGCGAAGATCAGGAGGCCCTTAATTTGCTGCGCTCAAGGTTAGCATTTCTCTTTTTGGTTCCCTCTATGACAAGTTCAGTTGCATTTTGATGTTAACTTGCGTGACCCATCTCTTATTTCGCATGGTTTCACTCGTATGTGAATCTCTGTTGGGATGATGAAGCTATGACTGTTTTTCATGAAAGTTTGTCTTTTCGAGTTTCAACTTAGGTTTTCTTTTCTGGGTCATCTCTTGCATAAATGGTCTCGCTTTGTTCAGACACGGACGCACGCAAAAGGGAATGTAATTTTTTTTTTTTTGGTTGTTACAGATAAACTTTACTGAATTAGTCCATCAAGTTGTGTTAGAATCAAATGGGTCTAAGCTACTTCATATGGATTTGTAAAATTACACTGTAATGAGCTTACTTTGTCTCACCCATATGGGATTTTCTAAATTTCTGTCTAAAATAGTTAACCAAAGCTAACTTTTTCTATTTTAGCTATTGGCTTCATGTATTTTTCATTGGATTATCTATTCTTTCTCTATACCATTTAAATAGTTTTTTTTATTGATGATAAAGCATTAAAAGAGAGAGAGAGAGAGAGAGAGAGAGGGAGAGAGAAACAATAAATAAAGAGAGAGTGGGAGAGAAAAAAGGATAAAATACTTATGCATTTGGAGAAACATTGTAGCTCCAATGAAAATGCATTTGGTTTATAGAATCGAATGAACACGTTTTTTAGGCTTTATTAGCCGTTTTACATACAACTCTAAAATACATAAGCAACTATGAGTGCTCGGCATGTGCCACCCCCCTGCTGGGAGATAAGATACTGTCTGAGGTATGCAGATAAGATAATACATGGTGTCTTAAAGGAGTTCTGGAAAAGTGGCAATTGGTTGATTGTGGGAGTCCATCCATTTGGTCAGTCTTAGTGTAATGGACGACCGTTCCTTTCCTAATCAATGTTGCAGAATGTCAATCTCCAAAACTTGATAATTCTCTCATTGATTTTTTTTTTTTTTTTTGTCATTGGATATTGTGGATTGTGTAATTTGTAGATGGACGATTGAAGGTTAAAATAGGTGATGGCTGATAATTGCAACTAGCCTTTGTTGAGTTGTGTAATAAAATTTAGTTGAAAGCATCTTTTACTTTCAAAAAGATATAATGACTACACTTCCATTTAGCGGTCTGAACTATTAAAGTTGTTTTATTGCGATTAGGTTTTTTGTTCACCTTGGCACTTTAATCATCTGACGATAGTCTTTTTCTCAACAGCAGCATAGGACAAGAAGGGATATGGTTGATCTGCAAGAGTAAGTCGAAGAGAGTTGGATGGTAGGTTAAATAGAAGAGCCTTGAAAGATTAGCTGTAACGGCTTTTGGTTTATTTCTCATTATCAAATAGGCACATAGTGCTTAAATTGCCTGTCTTAGACCAGGAGTATCCCCAGAAGGGAATACATAGATTTTCTTCCATGAATTCTCTTTTTTCACCTACTTCTCTCCTCCTTCCATCACCTAGACAGTGGTTCACACCACATCGTCAAGAGCAACCACAAAATTTATGGACGGTCTTTCACCATTATCATGGTCACCGCCCCTTTTCGCATTCTCTCTCATTGCCATTCATTTCACATCACTCTTTACCTCGTAAGTTATCCATTGGTGCTACAATTCCTCCAAATGAGGGAGCAGTATCTGTAATCAACATCGAAGACTTCGTTGAAAAAGATTGGTCATTTCTTGATTCGGATAATTTCATTTCCGGAGATGAGCTTAACACAAAGATTGACTGCATTATTTCTGCAGGAAAGATTGAAGAAACTTCTAAGGTTTTGGTTTCACTTGGTTCTGAAGAATTTGTAGATCGGTTGGTTGATTCATCACCATGTAATCTTTTGCTTGTCGCACATGATTCACTTTTTCTGTTAGCTTGCATCAAAGAAAAATATGACAAGGTTAAATGTTGGCAAGGAGAACTTATATCTCTACCAGAGAAGTGGGCACCACTAGATGTTGTGTTCCTCTATTTTCTGCCTGCTTTGCCTTCTAAGCTTGACCAGGTTTTTGGAGCACTTGCAAAACGTTGTCTGCCAGGTGATTTTTTAGCAGATATTTTTGTGGGCATTAATTAAACTCCCTGGTTTCTTTTCAAAGCAGCGTTCTCCGTTGACACTATCTTTCTTGAATTATGGAATTCTCCCCTAGACATCTAAGTCATGCAAGTAAAGATTCATGGGAAAGAGAAAGAACAAATGTGAAAACTAATTGGATTTTCACCATTCATCTGATTGTATACTTAACTCAACCCAGTTAAGTGTTCTTAGTTTGTTATGCTGAATACCTTAAACCTTGAAATATTAACTGTAAATAACAATTTTGTATCTTATATCCTGATTCCTTGCTTAACTTTCATAATATCATCTCTGTGCTTGTAGTATGAATGTTACTTCAAATTGCTCTGCTTTGATATGAAATAGCTTTTTGTAGTCAATATGATGAGAAGATGTGGATGAAGCTGTATCTTAGCATAATTTTGTCTGTACATTAAAAGAATATCAGAACCCTTATATGGATCCTGCTTCCTTCTTGCGGTTCTGAGTTCTTTCTGTTGCTTGTACAGATGCAAGAGTGGTTATTAGCCATCCCCAAGGAAGGGAAGTCTTAAAACAGCAGCGACAACAGTATCCGGATGTCATACTTTCTGATTTGCCCGATAAGATGACTTTACAGAAAGTTATAGCTGACCATTCCTTTGAGATGGTTGAATTTGTAGATGAGCCCGGGTTTTATCTTGCTGTTTTGAAGTTCTCTTAGGCAAGAAATTGCTAACAGATTTTTTGCCTAAACCAAACTTGATTTCATGTGTCATGGAAACAGTTTCAACGTGACAATATCATATGCAAGAGTTGTGTATTTGATCTAGTAATACAGATTCACACCATTGCATATTTATTATGTTCACTAGTTATTGTGGAGTTATATTTTTTTTTTAACAAAAATCTATGAACTTTCTAAAATACCCTTAACTCTATACTAGAGGTTGGGTATGAATTTTAATAGAATCTTGTTTTGTTTTTTGAAATTATAAGGATAATTTTTTAAAATATCGAAATAAATGTTTTTATCTTTTGAAAGTAGACATTTATTTTGGAACATCTTAATAAAATTGAGACATTTAAAATGGCAAAAGTATAATTCTTTGAAGTACATGTTTTTTTGTTAGTCTGCTTAAAAGTTAAAACTGTTACTTGTCTCTTCTTTTTTCTTTTTTTCTTTTTTTTGAATTCCCAAGGAAAATGATAGGACGGAAGTGGTAGCACCCTCTATCTCTTCTATAGTTCACGAAGGGTATATCCAACTCACATCATCAAG
This sequence comes from Betula pendula, assembly GCA_900184695.1. Classification (NCBI taxonomy): domain Eukaryota; kingdom Viridiplantae; phylum Streptophyta; class Magnoliopsida; order Fagales; family Betulaceae; genus Betula; species Betula pendula. The sequence continues at coordinate 431,418 of FXXK01000396.1, forward strand.
TTAGAGAGGCAGGCGACAAAGAGGATGGAGAGGCGTGTGGGCGGAGGAGGGGACGGCTATGCGGTAGATTTGGCTTTCAAGATGCAGATAAAGGAGGAGAAAAATAATAATAATAAATTAATTAAAAAAAAAATTAAATGTGGGCGGAGGAGGGGACGGCTATGCGGTAGATTTGGCTTTCAAGATGCAGATAAAGGAGGAGAAAAATAATAATAATAAATTAATTAAAAAAAAA
>FXXK01000396.1:431808-536223 GCA_900184695.1 Betula pendula
AAAAAAAAAAAAAAAAGGAGGGGGAGGGGGATGAGGGAGAAGGAAGGAGACAGCTTTTCCCTCTTCCCTTACCTAAAATCACTAGGGAGAGAAAAGCCTCTCAAGAGGAAAGGCTCCATGAGAGGAGCATGAAGACTTACTCAATCATCAGAAAGGGATATTGGGATAAGTAACTTTAAGATGTAACCCTAGAAGTCGAAAACTAGTCGTGTGTCATTCTGTCATTTCTTTCGAAAACTCAGAGTTTTCCCCCATGCATAAACATCGCCCCCAAATCTCAGTTAGGTCACTCCTCTTCGCCCTCCAGCATGATGAACTCCTCTCCTCCGTAGTCTTATTTTTTTTCTCTTTCTCCTCCCTATTTAGGTTTTTTGCTTTTTTGTCTGAGTATTGGATGTCAAATCTATTGCATTCCCTCCACATCAACCATCCACGCGCCTTTCCTCCACCCATGACGGTCTCTACTCTACCTTCCGCCGTTCCCCGTTTTCACGTGTGCACCACACCGGCTGATGTGGGTTGCAGGTGCTGATGCCACTTTTGGTCTCAAGTGGCAGATCCTAGACTCCTTAAACCCTTTGACTCTCTTTTTGTGGAGCCCTTTTGGCACATGAAAAATTACAAGTCCAAATTCAGGCCACAAACAAAATTGTCCTAGATGCAATTTGTTTTTCAGTTCTTGAAGGGACTCCATTACAACTTTTTTTTCTAATTTTTTTTTTTTTTCTAATTGGACTCCATTACAACTTGTTCTGTCTTTCTCTTGGTCTCACCAACTCTTTCAGAAGCTGGTAAACTAAGAAACAAAGTATCTTCATTTTCATTCATGACATCTCACCATGGGCTCCTACAAGCAATTATGTTGGGAGTTTTCCCACTTGCTTCATCCATCTCAAGGATTTCCCTGAGAGTTTGGATTGTTGTGTAAGGATATTGTTCTTTTATTGGTTTTTTTTTTATAAGCAATTGTTCTTTTATTGGTTTGTTATGTATCTGGTTTCTCTAATTTTCTTCTTGTTTGGTTCTATAATTTTCTGTTGTTATGTTTCATCTCATTAAAAAAAAAAAAAATAGAAAAAAAAAAATTCATAAAGAAGAGGGGGAGGAAAGTCTCTCGCATGGGAAGAGGAAAGCGAGAAAGCTCAGCCCCAAAGATGCTTGCGTGAGAAACGCGCTTGGGACTTCAAGACTTTAAATTCGTTAAGTCTTAATACGTAGACCACCTTTTAGTTCTTAGGGGCATGACCACAACCTAGCCTAGGCAAAAGTAGAGTCAATAACACGAAATTCTCACCCACCACTCCAGTAGACACTGTTTCCCATCAATCACTGAAGCTACTCATCATCTTTTACGTGATGAAAGGGTAGGAGATGTGCAAATGGTAAATGGCAAAGTAAAATACTTGTGATGAAGCTAGTTTCAATGTCAATTTGATCTTGAGAGGAAGAAGATGAGAGTAAATTAATATCAGAAAGTGAAAAAGAACTCAAACTGATCTGTAGCAGTGTCTTAAACACCAGAACAAGTCATCAAAATCTAAGATAACCATCATTTGGGAGCAATTCAGTGGTAAAAGACTATCTACTTCCATAGCAGCATACATGCAGATCCTGAAGAATTTGAACTTCGGAATGGAAGATGCATCAAGGTTCATGAGTCAAGCAAACTATCTTTAGTAATCTACTTATGATCTTATAAGCATTCAAGATGAAATGGCTTCAATTCCAACAACCCAAGAAATAACTCCATACCAACAAAAACCTTCATTCATGAAAATAACTGACCTCATACAGAAAACTCTTCAAACATTATGCACTCTTGAAATCTTTTCTTTTTTCTTTTTTTTTTTTGGTTCTCTTCTCTACATTACGAAAAACAATGAGAGAAATTGAATAAGAATCAACTAAGGAAACTATAAGCTAAAATTGGAATTTCTGAAGATTATTGTGTACCGAATTACAAAGTACTCAAATCTCCAATACCGAACAAGAAGATAGGGACTTAAATACTCAGCAGCCCCCTCGCACCTCCTCATTACTATATTTAGAAGAAAGAAAATTGTATGCCGTTACTCGCTGCAAATAAGTTGTATTCTTCCATAGTACTCTCTTTCTTATTGGAAGCATGATCACTCTCAACATGATCTGTTGGATATTCTTGAGAAAAATCCCCAACCATCCCTTCTTTCCGAGGCATGACATTTGATTTACATCCAGTTGAAAGGGCAACGGGGCCACCAAAATGGAACAAGGAAAACCCAGTGTTTCCCACGTGCAATGTGGCAGGATTATCAACTTGCCCGACTTCTTCATTTCGTGGTGCTTCTTTTGGATGGGGTCCGGCAGGAACTGCCTTTTCTGTATTAGCTTCACTAGAAGCTTCTTGTCCTGCACCTGGCTTAGAGATCTGAGTTTGAACCTCAGCATTTATCCCACTAGCTTTGGCAATTGGTTGATAAACTGGGACTGGGGTGGGGTTAAACAGAGGGGTAGCTACAGGCTGCAGATGACCATACTGCATGCAGATGCGTGAGTTTCCATTTACACCATACCCAAGAGGTCCTGCATATAGATAGTGGTTGGGATGGGAGAAGGGCATTAATCCATTAGCATGAGCTGCTGGCCATGAAACTGGGTTTTGATGGTAATAGCCCATTGTTGAAGGAGCTTGAAACACAGGAAAGTGTATGTTTTGGTTATGCATTGGAGGAAGCATGCGTTGATGTTGAACACCAAGGGCAACTGCAGACAATCCATTATCAAAATTTTGGGAAATTCTTGTTGGCGGTCTCTCCAGAGTAATACTTCCTGCTCCGTCCAATGAAAGACCAATTGATGCCCTGCTTCCCATGACGTCCCCGCCATTTGAATTTTGATTTTTCTCAATCCTAACTTCATGACACTCTGAGAAGCCATTTTGAGCACTTACTTCCCTTCCTTCTGATTGCTGGCTGGCATCTTCTGAATCCGTTATGGATGAGGATTCCAGATTTCCATGGCTTGAAGAGGCTGTATTGCTGTCACCCTCACTTAGGCATGATGAGAAGTTATCAGAACTGAATGTGCTACTCACAACAGGATCTGAGGTTCCATTCGGTGCAGATTTATCAGAATTCACTGCAAAACTGATAGGACATAATCCAATTTCCTCAGAAGCAGAATCAGCCGAGTTGCAAAGGCCCTTCTCCCCCACATTAAGTCCATTCTCGCAGGCCTCATCAGTTTCATTGCTAGAGTTTCCTGATTCCTTCGAATTATTATCCTCCTGATCAATATCAGCTGAATCTCCACTGTTTTCGTGAAAACACATGTCACCAGATGACTTGAGAAGGTTATCACGTTCTGCCCCTTCAACCTTGAAAGTAGTTGAAGTCAAGGTAATGTCAGAGTCTGAGTTACTTCGTGGATACTTTTTCTGTGATTCCATGGGCTCCCAAACTTTCTTGGAATGGAGCACTTCTTTGCCAGGAGGATTGTTCCCTGAGATGACTTTGTTTTTGGGTCTTCCACAACCATCACGCAAATATTCAATTTGATTATACTTGTTACCACGATAGAATTGCTTGGACATATCCAATGCAGATTCTGACTTACTCACAGATTTGGTCTCCCGACTTACTCTGATTGTAGAAACATGTGGGTCAACCCTTGCTCTATATTCATTGTTTTGGTTACAGCTGCAAGAATGAAGGTCATATCTGTCACTCACCCTGTTGCTGGAAAACTTATCATTAAATTTAGGGCCACAATGTCGACCATTGGACTTTGGAGCATTCATCCTTAACTGCCTACTGGATCCATTTACACTCCTAGAAGGAATCTCAAAATAATCACCACAATATCTTGGCTCAGATCTATTAGCCACAGCCCCACATTCTGCAGCTGCATATCGGCGTCTGTCAGACCACTTCAAAGATGGATCCAATTGAACTTCTTTCCGAAATTTTAGTCTCCGACGGGAAAAATTTGATTGCTCAACTGTAAAAGAACCACTCCAATCTTTGACATAGGTAACTTCCCCATCAGGACTATCATATGACTGGTCTTGCATTCTCGAACTAACATAACCATTTGAAAACTCCTCTTGAATATCAGGACATCCAGGCCTGAATATAATGTTATCACCTTCGCTAACTGAATCCTGGCAGCTGACATAATTATTTGGCACCTCATCAACACTTCGTGATGAGTCTTCCTTTGAGGCATCAGGACAAACAGGAATTTGATTTGATTCAGAGCATTTTTGTTCTTTATCCTTTTCTTTCTCTTTTAATCTTTCTTTTCTTCGGAGCTTTTTCTCTCTTTCTTTTGTTCTTCTCCTCTCTTTGCGTTCTTCTTCTTCACGCTTTTCCTTTTCTTCTTCTTCAAGAAGTTTCATCTGTAGGGAAAAAAGACACATAATTGTGAGAAGAATTTCTCCCAAGAAATGGCTCACCTATCTCGTATCACTAAAATCTTATCCTTAAATACCACAAATATCGAGACCTGCTTTTCTAATGTAATGATTTCTTTGCATGCAACATGAACACGTTCTTCCAGCAGTTTTAGCGCAAGGCAGACAAAGATGCTGTGTGCATTTTGGCGTGCTGTTCCTTCTCTGAAAGCCTTTTCAACCTGAAAGAATAGCATCATAGAATCAGATGGAGAACATGTTACATTCATCCACGCACAAAAAAACTGCACTTCAACAAGAAGCATATAGAGAGAAGATCTACAACATGGTGCCAGCCATCTCTTCTGGTATAGATAGTAGAAGTGATCACAACGTATCTCGTTGTAATAATTTTCACCCCTTAGACCTACTACTAAACTAGTTGCTGAACTTCAGAAATCAATGTATTTTTAGTCCTGCTTTCCCAGAATCTTTTACATTTGGAAGCACTTTTCCATCAATTCAACTGACAATTTTGTTCCGCGAAGGCAACTCAAAACCATCTGCAAACAACATGTGCCATGCTACCTCTTTCTCAACAATTAAAGGTTTAATTGCCAGCTCATGATGCACCTCTTGTACTTGGAAACCCTTTTACATCTACTTCCACATTATAAAACGTCCTTCCTCCTATCAACAAATCTAGTTGATAGCCCTTTCTTTCCACAACCCATATTTTTTCTCATATATACTATCACGTGTAACTGAAGTTCTCAAATACGATGTGGAAAATGAAAGCCCTTAACTTATGATCATCCCTTGAAGTAAACAACTGGAGAAGGAAAGGAAAAAGCATATAGACAGACTCAAAAAGCAAAACAAATGGTCAGCAGATTGAACATTACCTGTTCCTTAAAAATAACAGTTGCAGCATCTAGAAGAAACTCTCGAGCAAGTTCAGGACTTTTCGCATGTTTTTGGGGACGGGAGCATTCTCCATCCAGCTCATTTCCATCCTTGTCCATGGAATCATCATCCTGAAAGTATGCATAACATAAAAGATAAATATAAACCTTGCAAAGCATTTCCTTTGTAAATGTTTGTGAACAAAAGCAACAAATTTTAAATGCATGTAAAGAAGTTCATTAGCCCTACGGAGATAGAGCTACCTCTTCTTCCTCAGCCTCTTCAGCATGCTCAAAAAACCTTCTGATACTTTCCCCTCTTGTGATGGTTACAAAACCATCCCCAACAACGAGTCTGCAATGCACACATTGTTGACCCTTTAATGCATGAGCTTTTACAGAAAGCTCAGTGCAGCGGCCATCTAACTTCCAAGCTTTTAGGGTAATAAAGCATGCACTTAAACCACCAAGATCTAGGCTACTGACTTGAACATTTCCATCCAGTCCAACGTTTTCAAATTCCAGGATATCGGATTTTCCTTCCCCGGTTCCAACTGCCCACTCAAAGTGATGGTATGTTCCTATAGTGTCTGCAAAAGTTTGGCGCCAATCAGCTTCAATTGTGTCATCGGATACCTGAGAAAATTGAAAAGAAGATCTTGTCATAATAGTCACAACATCTAGACTGAGTCCTCACAAAAAGCTCGGAAATATTTGACCAAGTTATCACAACCACTATCTGAGCCAATTTTTCTTTGAATTACTAAGTTGAAATTTACAAGTATAATAACAACAGGGTTCAGAGAAAAGAAAAGAACTTGAAGGAATAGGGAAAGCCACACCTCATATTGAAAGGCTGTATCTGCAACACAAAAACAACTAGTGCAGCGAGGTTCTCTCCGCAAGCGCTTCAGCTCCTTTAGCTCCTTGAACTCACGAATGACATTCCTTCTGCAATCTCTGCAAAATCTCTTGCTATCGAACCTGTACATGAATATCATATTCTTCAGAAAAACAGAACATTCTAACATATAATCCTTAGAAACAATATGTTGCACAAGTATAAAGACTAAATGGATTAGGATGTAGGAGAGATTGCCAGATATGCAACTAACTGCTGTGCAACAAGTATGAAAAAACAAGCCAATGACCGCATGCAATACACAAGAATTAAGTTTTCAGCTTCTGAATATTACAATTAGTTCATTAGTTCTTATTAGAAGTCATTTGTGTTTCTGCAGAAAAACCAAAAGGGATCAACTAGAGCAGAAAGTTGTTCAGATACACAAAAATAATAAACAATCTCTTGGCCTCGCTAACCTTCAAGCATGCAACCATCAACAAGATTGTCTTTTGCACATCTTCTAACAATTATATCAAAATTTTCTTGTTGGAAGTATCAATTTACACTACTGGTGGTAATTATGCATTTTCTGAATTGCTTTCATCTCTAGCCTTAATCATCGATAAAGCCACGGGAGTTCGCTCCAGAAAGATCCTAAACATTTAGCTTAGCAATCTCCTTCAGAACAGAAAATGGATTCCCTACCCTTCATGACCCTTCCATTGTCCCTATAGAATACCTTGATAAGAAGCATTGCATAGTGGTAAAACTTTGATAAGTGACAGTCCTGTAAGGGGAACCTGCCTCAGGGATCTTAAAGCCTTTCCCATTAATAATGCCTTTTACAGTCTCCTTAAAATGGTGCATCTAAAAGTGCCAAGTCATTCTGCTCCTTAATGGTCAATACCATAATCAGCAACTTATTCATTTAAGAGAAAAAGGTGAGGAAAGAAAATGGCAAGGGAAAGGGTTGAGGTCAAGAACTTTAGCCTTTCGTTTAAAAGAAATAAAGAAAGGGAAAGAAATGGTAAGAAACAGATTTCTGGGCGGCCCACCAAATGATTCCTTGGCTCAACCAGCAGAAGCTGAGGAATGATCCATGTGATGCATTTTTCAATATTTCTCCTGTTTTTAGTCAGCAAGTTAAAAAGTACCCATACCCCGTAGTGAAGAATATTATAGTAGAACTACTATATCAGTATTTCTTTCCTTTCTTCTTCACTAGATAACCAATCATGAAAAGTTAGATTTCCTTCCTTAGCATTTCATTCAAACCAAACATGCTCAATTTCCTTACCTTTTCCCCCTTTTCCTTACTCTTCTCTAGTTTTTCTTTCCTTCCACAGTTCAAAACCAACAAAGTGCAAGTCCCAAATACTTCAAATAGTGGCTTTATATAACTGAATCCTCAAACTTCCCAAGCGGCAGTCAAGCATCAAGATATCTGCTACCTACTGGACTCGTCCGATATCAGCAGGGCCTTCCCCTGGATGTCCCACAGAACACCCAGCTGCAGGATCATGCCAAGATAAAATCAAACAAACTAACTAAAAACAGGTTCAGTAGAAATGAACTGGAAAGATTGATTGCCTGCACAAACAAACATGTAGGATGCTCCCTGAATGCAGCTTGTGTAATTTCTTATCTTGACCAACATTCATGGCTCTTCAAACATTTCATGACCCAACAGTATTTTCCTTTTCCCCAAGGGAGAATATAAATAACATTGTTGAAACAAAATTTGTCACTTACAAGCAAATAATTCCCTACTGCTCTTGAAGCCTGCACTTATCAACATCCTAACTGCATGTCTATCAGATATTCGTTTGTAATGTAGTCCATATGACGGATTGGTAATTTGTTTCAATATACCTGCATATTTGTGCTAGGAATATCAAATGCCCAATAACCTGATGGACTTCCAAGGCATGTGAACCAGAAGACAAGCCTCAAAAAAAAAGTACGGTTTTAGGACTACTTAAACTCTTCTAAGCCACACAAGTGTGAAAATTGAATTCTCACATGCTGCCAAATTAAGCCTTCTGTTCTTCTGCAACAAGTTTACCAGGAATGACCACCTCCGATGTGAGCATTCATCTAACAATTTCGCATGATAGCAACTCAATTACCATCAGTTATTATACATTTTTCCACTAATATGAACTGAACGTAACATATAATGAATAAGCATATACGTAAAACACCTGTACATAAGCCTCTCAATAAAATCCTCTTCCTTCATCCTTAGAAGGGACTGCCGGGTTTCTTCTCCAAGAGCTGACCAGAAATCCACCAAAGTGTCACAAGAAAGCCTGGCAGTGTGCAGTGCACATGTTTCCCTTGTTCCATGTCCTCTGCCATAGCTTGCAATTCCTTGGCTTATCCAACCCCGACCACTCCCACCACAGGCATCAGGATAAAGCAACTCGCGTTCCCGTTCCCTTGCACGGGCACTGTCAAAGACCTGATTCAAGCATAACATCAGCTATTAAATTGTCATCATAAAATAACACTATTAAAATCTGACTGAACAATAAAATCCCATACGAAATTACATTTTGGAGCCCCTTAAGGGTCTTTGAATACAAATAGCAGTCCATAAGTGTCAATGACCCATCACGTGTCGTGGTAAGACCTCCCCAAGGATGGACAGATGGATCTTGAATTTCATCTTGGCAACCATTAGCAATACTGAAACCACCACCGTTTTGATTTTTTGAGGCCCCCTGTCTGTTGCAGGGAAGGTGCCCACCTGCTCCCTCCTGCTGCAAAGACTTTCCATACATGACAATCTGCAAAAAACCTTCGAGCAGTAACCCATTGCATCTAGAGCAGTACATATTCTTACGAGCTTGCTCAAAAAGGGTTTGCTTGTCAATCCTCAGAAGCTCCTGCCGAGCTTGCAGCGACAACTCACTCCAGAACTAAGCCAAAAGTAAAAGGCACTTAATTAATGACTGATGACACCAACTCATATGTTGCACACAAACTTAAACAAGCTCGTAATTATGCAACACACGACTCAAAATTTGCAATTATTACCAGAAACTTGCTATCTCAAATGCAATCATTGATAAAATTAAGAAAATCCAGAACCTATTTTGATCAATGGATAGGAAATGGCATGTGTTCCAAGATGTACAGAAAACTCTACTATTTCCAGTTTGTGTGCGTATGTTTCTGTTTATGCACCTTGGTTTGCTCTTAGCATATAGAATAGAGACGCATACAAAATTCCAACACGAATTACATTCTCTTATTCCAATTTCTAAGAATCCCAGATAATGACAGACCCAAAACAGAATCATTATATCTTATCATTTGGCCACAGATTTCTTTGCAACCAGGCAAGCACTAGTGTGTCATTATCAATTGGAAACACAATCCTAATTTCCAATTAAAGTTAACAATACATATTAGTACATCAACTCCGACACATATAAATAAACAAACCATGAGCTAGACTATCTAAAATGGATCTGATAAAAATCAAACACACACAAACCAATCAATAAAGCCTCTATCTACAATCAAACGTCCAACCCCCACAAAAAACACGTTGTCTAAATACCTCGCACCCCAAGATCCAATCCAAACTCAGCCAACCCATCAAAATTCACATAAAACCCATTACAAAATAATGATCTAAATCGAATTTCCTTCAAAAAAAGAAAAAGGAATCTAGTACCTTCTGGAGCTGGTTGTAGCTAACATCGTCGGCATGCTTGGACCAAAACCCGTTGGCCGAGAGCGTATACGACGCCGTTGAACCATTGCTAAATTGGTCATTCCTGTGCGCTATTCCTGGCATTTCCTTTTCTCAGGCTCTGGTCGTAAATTCGTTCACCAATGCATCCATTCCTGTCCCTCAAACACCACCAATTTCCCGACCAAATCCGATCGAAACTCGAAGAATTCAATCGAATCGGATTGCCGAAATGCGCAATTTATTTATTTAAAAAAAAAAAAAAAACAAAACAAAACAAAACCGATTTAATTCTGAATACAGATCGAAGAGTCCCCGGATCCAAACGGTGCGTTCTGAAGGCGAATCTACGAAGGATTGTATTGGAGGCTCAGGGAATATTGGGAAAGATTAGAGGGGTTTTCCTCGTTGGACGATGAGATTTGGTGCTCTCTCTGTGTATAAATATATTGCACAGAGAGAGAGAGAGAGAGAGGGATTGGCAATGGCAAAATGTGAAGTCTGGGAGGGCAAAGTTAAAAGGGATGTTAAGGTTATTGTTACTGTTACATTACAATTTACGTGGGCGTGACCGGTTGATAGAGGTCCGATATTTTCATTATTTTTCCCGAAATAGGAGAAAAAAAAGAAAAAAAAAAGTATGCCACGATACAATGCTAATAATATCAATGTCTTTTATTTGTTTTATTTTGCTTTTTTGTCTCTTTCTTATTTAGTTTATGTCCTAAAGGTCAAAGTGGCGTTAAGCAAATTGGCATTGAGTTAATTGTGCTAATTGTATAAGGATTGAAATTGGGTGCTCTAGATAAATTAAGGGCTAAGATGTATTTTAAATTTATCACAGTTTGTGTGCTGTAATAAAAATTATAGCACACAAGCTCTATCTCATTGTATAATGGGTTGGATTGGACCCTTATTTTAATGTTAATGTGGCACATAATTGAATAAATCAAAGAATAATTCATAGACTCTAGGATACATTTGGTACGCTGGTCAAATAGAGTAGTTTTAGTGTTAAAATATATTATAAGGCTCTAACACTTATAATAGATATTTTTTCATGGACAATAAAAATAATTATTTTAAGCATATTTTATTCTACCACCTTTTATTTTCAATGAAAATTATTCTTTTTATATATATAATAGTTATTCTGTATACCTTAAATGTATAGTTGTCATTTAATGCAATTTAGATAACTGTAGATGTAAGATTAACTCTTCTAGTCATACATGGTGGCTGATTTGGTTAGGTGCTACCAAAAAAGAATAATTATGCGTAACTGAAGAACCCTTTTTTTTTCCTTCTCCCTATTTATGTTGTATTTGAAAATTATGTCAAATGTTGATTTGTCACTTCAAAACGGGGACATGATTCTAGGTGTTATCGGACAAAAAAATGGTAATCGGACTAGATAAGAATAAGAAATTTACCATAGGTAGGGGTGGGTGTCGGATAATTCAGAGTCGTGAATACTACTTTCACTTGCTGCTTCGTCCAATGTTAAAAAGTTAGTAAATTCACCGATTTTTTTCTAACGAATGGCATTTTTATTATTAGTTGTCATTACCAAGTCAATGTTGCTAACGATGGCGAATGGTACACACAAAATGAAAAGATAGACTAAGCGGTTATACATGACGATGTCGAATTGAGATTTGAAGAGAGAATGAGAGGTTGAGAGCGAGGTAGGACGACGAGGGGAATGGCGGTGTGAAGGGGTGAAGGTGAGAGTATAAGAGACTAAGAGAGTGAGAGACGAAGGGGGCATGAAAATGATAGGGTTTCGAACCTTCATGAGAAATCGATGCATACATACGATCTAAAACGGCGTCCTTTTAATTTAGTACCAAAAAAAATATTTACAACAATGTTGGGTTGGAACCCCAACTTTATGTATATATCTGTTTCACTTACTGAACTTGACATTGTCAAAAATTTATTTTTCTACTGCCTACTAGCCGTCAGTGATGGTCAATACTTGGCCAACCAGCAATAGTTGTGATTCTATTTGTTAATGTTTTATAGATTTTTTTTTTTCATTTAAAAATATTTTGGTGTGACATCAAAATGAAAGTAGTGTTTTAGGGTTTTGTGTTTTAAGTTTTATGTAAATATTTTTGTTTTGAAAAAACACAAAAAACAAAAGGGAGGGAAATTTTTTTTATCAAACAAAGCAATATTTTATCTCTTTTTGGGTTTTTTTTTTCCCCAATGTGGCATGGATTGACCGTGTGGACACTGCTACATGCTAGTATCGCAAATTATATTTGTGTCTCCTCGAATTAATTGTCTATTTCTATTTTTGGTAAATCCCCAAGTTTGTCACCTTTGAAATGAGCACATTTTTTGGTAATCAATAGCCCCAAAATGGTGACGACGAATTGTGGAATCAGGTCTTTTTTCTAAAAGACGAAAATGACCTCGACTTTCCCTGTATGTACATGCATCCTTCATCACCGGAGCCCTGCGGTCAATTTCCATCGCTTTAAAAAAAAAAAAATTCTTCAAATTGGGTTATAAAAATTATTTTAATTTAGTCTATGTAATGAATATCTATTCAAAATGAATGTAATTCTTAATAAAGCATATAACTTTCACTGCATTTTGAATAGATGTGAATTTAATATATTGAAATTTGAATAAAAATTGTCTTTTTCTACAGAAACTCAGAAAGCATACTGATAAGAGATCCTGAATGCTGAATTACACTATGCCACGCTCAATATGGACTATTGCAGTTGGATTTTATAGACTTTTGGGCAGTCATCTGTGACCCCCTATTTTCCTTATCTTGTCTGGATATTAGCTTTTTTTTTTTTTTTGGGTTGAAATCAGTTTTGTTTTGTTTTGGTTATGTTACTTTGAAAGATTACATAATGTTAACACTGCGGTCAGGAACCAGACATTTAAAGGTGGGGACAAAATTTTAAAAAATAAAAAATTTAGGGGATAAAAATTTTTTTTTGGGGATTTTTTTTTTTTTATAAAATATTAAATTTTAGAGACAATTTTAAAATTTTGGAAGAAACAGTACTCCCAAAGCAATACACAGTTCCGACTCCGACTGCAATGCCCAAGTTTGGCTCCTCTAAAAACCTCAAAAAGTTTTTGTTATTATTTACTAGGAATATAGTGCTTTTAAAATGTAAATCACTTTTGTCCTGCGTATCACATAGGAAGAAAATTACCAAGGTAAAAAGTTGTCTTTGTCCATAGGTTTGGAATATCATTCACATTTGTTCTCCCCAGCGTTAGATAATGTGCCCGTTGCAATTTTTGTTCACGTTTTATGTTAAGGTCATGTCAAGAAAAAGAAATATTTTAATTTGATTAATTTAATTAAATAGATCAAATTTTTTAATTTATAATTTACTAATTTTGTGTTATGTTTATGTTGAGTTTGCGAATCGTGTCAAAAATTGTCAGCCCTCTTAAGATAATGTAAAATGTTTGAAAAACTACAAATTTTATTATAATCTCCTTATAAACCTATGTAATAGTTTACATGACATTTATCACGTTAATTACTAACTTGTTAAATTAAGCAACAAAATATGACAGAAAAATTTGAATAGAAATTAGCGACAAATTGATTTTTAGCTTTATTTTTAAACCAATCTAATAAAGTGACATGCGTTGCTTAACATGTGAGAAACACATGTTTTTTTTTAATAGCATACATTTCTCACTTTTTTTTTTAGGGTGCGCTTGAGATTGTGATTTCGTAGATAAAAAGTGCGATTATAAACCAAATCGTAAAAAATTGATATTTTGGGATTGCGTTTGTAAAAAATTGTGATTTGAAAATGTAGAAAATTTATGTTTTCAAATCGCAAGCAATGAATACTTTTTGAAAATGCACAATTTTAATAAACTGTGATTTTAAAAGCCAAATTGTGATTTCATCAAACACTTAACTGCATTTTTAAAAATCACGTTTTCAAATCGCACATTTTAAAATTACTATTTTTAAATCGTAAACTCAAACAAACCCTAATAACATGCACAAAAAAGCATGTAAAAAACATATACTTTAAATAACACATGTTATTTTATTATATTAGTTTGTAAAAATTAGCTACAAATCGTTTGTAAAAAACTGCTAATAAAAGCTACAGAAATCTTAGATAATTATCAATTTGATTCCTTAAGAACAGCAAACATTGTCATTACAAAAGAGAGAGAGAGAGTTGAAGAAAAAAAAAGAAAAAGAAAAAGAGAGAAGCTTCTATTATTAGACAATATATGTGCGGTTAATGTTGTCCATTGAGGTGATAGTGTTGTCATTTTATTTCATCCTTGGTAGAAGAGTGTGTGGTGTTGTCATGCTGTTGAAAGATGAGGGGCTGCGAAGTGGACAAAACATGAAATGTCGAAAATATTTCTATCTCGTATTTAAAATGTTTAATTTGCCACGAGTTTTATGTTCCAGAGAGATCCACCATCATTCAGAGTCTTCCCTTCTTTTCCTTTTTTTAGATTTCGGTGAGACGATAGGATAGTCTCTCAATGGGACATGAAAGTGAAAATTGCGATTATATATAGCAAATATCAGGTCTAAAGTACGTAAATACAACTCAAATGTGAAAAGCTGAAATTATATTCGTCTTTTTTCTTTTCTTTTCTTTTCTTTTCTTTTTTTTTTTTTTTTGGAGGGGGAGGGGGGAAAGTACTGAAGAAGAAGAACACACGTAAGGAAATGTTCTTTTGTGCTTTTTTCCTTTTTACAATACCATGGGAATAAAACACAACCCTTTAATTTTCGTATTCGTAACGAGTAGAATGATGTCCCTTAACTTTAAAACAACCAATTCGCTCTTCATTATTAAATTATAAGCAACAGTTTTTTTAAAATTTATTTTATTCTTTAAAATGTAAGAAAAATTGTTAAAAAAACTTTTGAAACAGCTTTTTTTAGTGTTCTCTAAATTAAAGAAATACCAAGAGAACTAAAAGTTGTACTCTTAGGTTATGTTTAGTTCGCAGAATGACTATTTCTTGAAATAATCTTTATTAAGAATGAAAAAAGTAAAATAGATTAACTTTAGAATAATCATTATCAGTTGAGAAGAATAATTATTTCCTCAATTGAAGGAATAGTCATTTTCTCAATTGAATAAATAGTCATTCCTCATGAGTACAGAAATAATTATTTCAAGTATTAAAGTATATGTATGTTTTGATACCAAAGCTATTTTATTTCACTTCTTCAATTCTTAATAAAGGCTATTTCAAGGAATAGTCATTTCGCGTACCAATCTAGGAAACCAATTCCTCTAGCATTTATTTGAAACAATATTTAAATAGTTTCTCTTTTTCCTAACATTTGATTTAAAAAACTATTTAAATAGTATAAGGAAATGATATGAAAATGTATTGTGGAACTTATTTGAGTAGTGAAGCAAAAAGTAGTTTGATTTCTTGTATTAAAAAAAAAAATCTAAAAAAAGTTATTGCTAGTACTCGTAGACTAATTCAATTTTGTCCAAGAAGGCCAATAAAGTTTGTTAAGAAACACATGGTGTTGGATTCCAAAGAAATCTCTAAACCAATATTTCATGTCAAGCCACTGCGGAAATAATAAAAGAGATGTACTTGTTGCCATTGAAGACGAAGAGTGCAATGGTGTGAGTCTTTCACGTTCAAAATTCTGTCTCAAGTGTCTCGCACAGGGATAAGATGTGTATGAGTGTGACCGTATGAGTGAATACTGAACATTAGAGTTTAGAGTAGGAACCTTAACCACATATTTATCGAACCCTAATTTCATCTTGACCCATCATAATAAAATGAAATTAAATAGGATTTTAAATTGGTCGCTAAACGTAAGATTTAACCCAACACCACTTTTAACACAAATGACATAACCAAAAATTCGTGTTTCAGAGACGTGTCAACGGTCCAATCATATTACTGCATTGATCGATCATACTCAATAGGCATTACTGAAATTATCTGTACCTTTATTTAAAAATATACTATGTATAATTATATGATCTATCTAAGTTTATTTACAAAAAAAAAAAAAAAGCTAACACAGTTTCTGAGATGAACCAAAGTACAAAGAAAAGCAGCAGGCGAATCTAACCCACTCTTTTGGTTCAAATGAAAAGAGGATTGTCTTACCAGAAAAAAATGTAATAAAAAAGAGAAGAGGACTGACTGCTTAACTCAATCATCCTCAGACTTTGGATCTGGTGATTATTCAAACTAATTTGGTCGTAAGAGAAAGGTTGAATAATTAGTGTAGTTTTATAGGGCCCGTGGCTTGCCAGTCCAGTTCTACTTCTAGCTGGGTAATTTCTAAATCTTACGCCGAAAGAAAGCCTATCCACAAGGGCCTCGAATATATAGGACAGCCTGGCCCATCCAAAATGCAAAATTAAGTCTTTGTGATTAGCTTAAATTATGAATCGTTCCTTGTTGCATCAAAGTAAATTTAGAAGTCTATGTGATATGAAAAAAAACAATTTAACTCCTAGAATCAAATTTCGTTAAAATATTTAACAAATTCTGTGATGTGTCATATTAGCACCAATAACATCACAACAAATGTTATTCTTAATAAAAAAAATATAAATATATAAAACAAAAAATAAAAAAATAAAAAAAATAGGAAAGGAGTGGTGGGAATATGAATTGACCCTACCTTTAAAGTTCTCCATCATAATTAAAAAAACACATACACCCACATAAAACTAACAACAGTAAAAATTAATGATAAGAGGTTGTTTCACTCATCATCGGCTGTACATCATCTAGTCTGTTCCAAGCATCTCGGATCCAACTTGGGCTCGTCTAAATCTTTGTATACAGTAGGGAGACTTTTAGCTGGGCTGGGCTTTGAATACTAATCCTCTTCTGGACGAAAAGTGCTAGAAGTCTTGCTTTCAAAAAAAATATTTAAAAAAAAAAAAAAGGAGATAAATATATTTACAATTTTGAAGTAAAGTTAAGCTGAGCAACTAAGCAAAGTCCTTACCCCGCCTTCAAAAAAAAAAAAAAAACCTATTGCTCAAAACTAGATTTTTTTTTTTTTTTCTTTTTCTCACTTAAGCCAACGATATTCAATTGATATTGATTTAAAGTCGCCCAAAATAAAATAATCCCACAAATTTTAAAGAACACGAAAATGGAAATGAGTTAACATACCCCAAATGCAAAAATGTAAACGACAATATATAAGAACCCAAAAACCCAAAACTTTAAGAATGGTCAGTAAATAAAAACTAGAAATACGAGCCAAAGCACAATAATGGAAGTCCCAACACATCAAAATGTTGAAAAACTATTTTCATCAAAATGTTCAATTTTTTTTTTTTAAAAAAAAAATTTAATAGCAGCCGAAAAAACTTTAACAACAGCAAAAATTTGTACATCCATCTTTTCAACCTTTAAAATTGTTGTAAAATTAAACTTTGATGGTGCAAAAATACCTTGTTGATACTAAATAATATTAATCCAAAATTAACAATGAGATAAATAAAATGTAAGATATTAAAATAAGAGTAATGAAAGATCTCACAATGTTATAAACTCACGCAAGAGCATTCTCATAAAGATTAATTCATGTCCCTTAAATATTCAACTCGGTACGATCGGATCTCTTAACACTCAACCTCCCAAGAGTAAACTATATCATATAGCTTCGTTAAAGGCGCACTTCCAAGTATGAGGGCCAAATGAACAACACTTCAATATTTCATTGTGAATAATAATGTAATGTTTTTTTTAAAAAAAAAAAAAACTAGAATGAAAAATAAAGAAAGTATATGTAAATAATATATAAATATCTAAAATGCTATATATTGAGCCATTTTTATTTAAAGCCATGATTGCCTCTCTATTTTTGAAGTGGGGTTGAAGTGGGGTCTCACCTCAATATAAATTATGTAAAAAAAAATTTATTTAGCAAGTACAATATTTTAAATAAAATCAAGATAAAAATTATGCCAAACACAAAGACCGATAAATAGCATTGAATGCCTTGTTCTCAAGAGCTAGAAGCCAAATGTTGATGATGGTTAATAGTGAATAACCAATGTTTATAACAAGAAATCAATGGTGATGAAAACTCTTTTAAGGACCAAACAGTCATAAGCCAAGATTCAGTCATAAGATGATAAGACTCATAACCATTAGCAATTCAATAGTTAATGACCGAATTGGCTAAAGAAAAAACGTTTGTAACACACACTACAACATGTTTTGGGAGTGGTATGATCACCTCGGCCTGTTTTTTATGGTGTTCAACCACTCTCAATACATTTTCTTTTCTTTTTTTTTCTTCTTTCATTCAGTGAGATGGCGTGGCTCATTATAAGCCACACATTACCAAATTACATGGTATCCATGCTTCAATTAGTTTTAATAAGCTTTTTCTTTTCTTTTCTCTCTCTCTCTTTTTTTTTTTTAAAAAATTTTTTTTGAGAGGTTAATAAGCGTCTTTTTCAGGTATGGTGAATAGACAATATTGAAATACATTCTCTAAGGCTCCTGTCTTTAATAAGACCAAGTCAAGCTTTTGGTCAGTTCTCTGTTCTCGTGTAACATGTCCTCAATTTAATTCCATAAGATAGAATGAGCCATCCTTTTTTACATGACAAATGCGGGTACTATATTTTGTACTTAGAGATAAGTATTAAGATAACATAGAGTTTATTCATTAGTATTCATAGTATTTTTTTTATTAATTATTTTAATTCTCTTTAATAAATAAGCTTCATATCATCTTGATATCTGATAAAAAAAAATTAGTTTACATTTTGCAAATAATTCTTTTGAGACAAAACATTTCTGCTGTCCACAACATGTGCTCCATACCTCAGTTTTAGTAACATGTTTTCGTCAACCCGTGTCTGATCTCTTTCTCTGGTGTGCGCGCACGTTTGTGCTCCAGAAACAAAATTTAGGAATCTCTCCATCTCATCCTATAATTCCTATTCATAGAAAAATCAGCCCAAAGCTAAACTAAACGAAAGTTTATTGCAATTTGCAGGCAGATTAAGAGAGAGAGAGAGAGAGAGAGAGAGAGAGAGAGAGAGAGAGAAGAGAAGAGAGGGAGGAGTGGGACCCGGCTTCCTCCTTAAAACTATAAACGTACGATAAAACCACCCCAACTCCCATCATTTTTTCGTATTCCTCTTCCCACCTTCAACCTTGGCATTTTTCATCCTCCCTCGTCCGATTCCCTCGCCCCCCACCGGCTACATTCTCTACCGGTCACCCCCGTCCCTCTCCACACGCGCAGTCCTCTCTCTCTGTGAAATCTGACATGAAAGATCACTTCTGGGTCTGAGTGCGTGAGCGGTCTTGCCAAAAAGAAAATCTTTCAGAGAGATCAAAATGTTGTCTTTTGCACCGTGAGGATCCGGAACAGACAGGTGCCATTCTCTCTCTCATCTCTCTCCGATTCCTTAGGCGTAGGGTGCATTAGGTGTAGGGTGAAATAGAAGGTTCGTTTAAGCGGTTAAACTATACAGCCGAGTTTCCTGCGAAACAGAGAAACATCTGCCTCTGCCTCAAAACAGAGAGTCATCACAGGAAGTCGTTCTCTAACTTCCTCTGTTTCCTCTGTTTTTTTCCTCTGTTTTAAGATCTCTTTCCAGTGTTCTTATAATCTTCATTCTCACTCCCACACATTTTCCATTTTTCATAATTCTTTGTCTTTGTCTCTGTGGTCTATCAATTTATTTTGGTGAGTTAACTCTTGTCGGGTCGAAGGAATCCAAGGTAAATTAAAAAAATTTCGTACGTTATTTATAATTTGCATAAGACATATACATGGCAATATCTCCTGGCTGATTTTATTTTTTACACCTAACATGTTAAACCTCCATCGAATTTGCTTTTTCCTTGTTAGATTAGGCGTGCCACCTTATTTTCATAGTGAAATTGCTTCGAGATTAACACAAAGCAGAAGAACCTTTGAGAATTAGAGAAAAATGCAATTGATTCAATTAATTTACAATAAATGATTACAACCACAATTGAAAATTTTCCATTTACTCATTTATTAATTCGTGGGTTTTTCACTATTTTTCTTTATATATATATATATCAGATTTGATGTGGTTTGGATTGTTGAATTGCAGGAGCAATTTCGTATCTTTTGCATGGGTTTTTGAGATTGCTGATTCACTGCACCTACAACTTGAACTATGTTCTGCTGCGGAGGTGCAGAGGAGGAAAACCACGGTCCACCTGCTAACCAATATACTGCACCCCCTAGAGGGGGAAATACATATGGTAGTGTAACATATTTCAACTTTCTTTTTTTAAAAAAAAAAAAAAAAAATCCTATTTGGTGTTATTTCGTCAATTCTTGTGCGTTGTTTTATCAGAATTTTGTGATCCATGTTAGTGCTTAAGAACATATTTGAGTTAAATAGCAAAGAAAGATGTCTAAATTATCATAGTTTTTGGTATATTTGAATGGTGGTGAAATATTGTCTTCTGTGAATTATAGGTGGCGGGAGAGGAGAGCCAAGGAGCTCCAACATGGTCAAAAGTGGAGCTCCACAGAAAGTATTACCCATTGAAATACCGGCTATATCATTGGATGAATTAAATAGGTTGACTGCTAACTTTGGTACAAAGTCTTTGATTGGAGAAGGTTCTTACGGCAGGGTATTCTATGCAAAACTAAGTAATGGTCAGGCTGCAGCAATAAAGAAACTCGATACCAATTCATCACAAGAGCCAGACATTGATTTTGTAGCTCAGGTGAGATTTTAGTGTTGGGGATACAAATGCCTTGAGGGAGTCCACTGAGACCTTAATAACCTGTCGAAACACTATTAACTCGAAAGCTTAGGCCTATGAATAGGGTCCAATTATGTTTATAAGGATAACTTCATTTACTCCTGAATTGTCACTTATTTTGCATTGTCTTTAATTTTGTATATCAAACTTTTAATTTTTCCAATACTTTTCAGTTTTTTAGGAAAAAAAATTACAAAAATTTAGGCGTTGATTAGGATTTAACATAATTTGCAAAAAAAAATGAGGGTTTTGAACTTTGGAGGGATATTGTAAAATTGATAACAATTCAACGGTAAATAAAGTTATCCCTATATTATATTAATTACTCATACTTGATTTTGATGCAATCTCTCTCAATGTTGTCACGGTTCATGCAGCTATCAGCAGTTTCAAGACTTAAGCACGAGCATTTTGCTGAGTTGCTCGGGTATTGTTTGGAAGCAAATAACCGAATCTTGGTATATCAGTTTGCGGCAAAGGGTTCTTTACATGATATATTGCATGGTATGTCCTGTTATAAAATCTAACCTTTTATTTTTCCCACTCCACACCACATGGAATTGATTCAATTTGTTTTGTAATGCAGGGAGGAAAGGTGTACAAGGGGCTGAGCCCGGTCCAGCTCTAAAGTGGAACCAGAGAGTTAGGATTGCTTATGGGGCAGCAAAAGGCCTTGAGTTTCTGCATGAAAAGGTGCAGCCTCCTATAGTTCATCGTGATATCAGATCCAGCAACGTCCTGCTGTTTGATGACTTTCTGGCAAAAATTGCTGATTTTAACTTGTCAAACCAGTCTTCTGATACGGCAGCTCGGCTGCATTCAACTAGAGTCTTGGGAACATTTGGCTACCATGCCCCAGAGTAAGCTTTAGCTTTTCTCCAATTTTAGCTTCTATTTTTTGTTTCTACTTTTGTAAATACTAAATTCCTTAGATCCTCTTGTGGAATATGAAACTATGAACTGATTCGCCAGAAGATTTGGCAAGTTGTTAAGTATATCTGGAATGACTTAAAACAATAGTATTGAGAGTATCATAAGTGATAACCTGAGTAGATACCCTTTATGATCTGCAAACGAAAGAAGTTCTGCAATCTCTTGAATGAACTAAATTTAGCAGTTGATGTATAGACTGCAAATTACCTTCCTGTTTGTGTCTTTGATTTTAGTACTCTTAGCTCTTCTTAGGTGTCCCTAGTGAAAGTTTATTATGCTCTCACGATTATTGTTTTTCTGTTAATGATATTCCTGTTCTTTTTTTTTCCTTTTTTTTTTTTCAATTTTTAAAACATTATTGCTTTCTGTCAGGTATGCCATGACCGGGCAGATAACTCAGAAAAGTGATGTTTATAGTTTTGGAGTTGTTCTTCTGGAGCTCTTGACAGGTAGAAAGCCAGTAGACCATACCATGCCCAAAGGGCAACAGAGTCTTGTTACTTGGGTACGTTTTATGCTACATTTGTCTCAGTTTCTTTGATTTCTCTCTCTTAATTTGATCAGTTGCTTTTGCCACCACTATATGCACCTCTGATAGCTATTCTAACTACTACAGGCAACTCCAAGATTGAGTGAGGACAAAGTGAAGCAATGTGTAGATCCCAAGCTAAACAATGACTACCCACCAAAGGCCGTTGCTAAGGTTTCTTCCTTATTCTCTCTCTTAACATTATCATTTCACAACCTACAAGATTTTACAAGAGCTTCAATCTGGGTTTGATGATATCATGTCACAAGTTGATAAGATAGTTAGGAGAAACACCTGAATTGAAACCACCTATCTTTCAATTCTAGCAATTGCATTTTCTAGCTGATCTTGAAATGTTGGGAGACCTATTCTATGAAATGATACAGTTTTGAATCTTCTATTACAGTTCATTGATTATATGACTGAGATCCCTTGCTATCATGTTGAATTCAAAGTTTAAACACACCCCAACTAATGTGCTTAAGGCATATTTTAATTCAAAAGTTTGAGGTGATTCGTTTTCAGAAAAGTATTCAAGTTCTTGTCGTGTTTTCATGTGATTGTCTCAGTTGGCAGCCGTTGCAGCACTTTGTGTTCAGTACGAGGCAGATTTCAGGCCAAACATGACAATCGTTGTGAAGGCTCTCCAGCCACTTCTTAACTCAAAACCGGCCGGCCTAGACTCTAATGCCTAGAACATTTACCTCAGAATCAAACAACCTGTCTTGTGTAATTTGTAACTTCCCTTCTTCCTTGTAATCTTACTTTCATTATTTTACAATTGACTGAATTAAGCACAGCAAGATTCATATCTGCTGCTTAGTGTTCGTTGAGTGGACTAGAGTTATATATAGTTCTAAACTTTCTCCCATGATATTAGAATCAAGGACAAGAATGCTTCAATAGAGATCATATGAACTTCCAGCATAAGATTAAATGCTTGAAACCCACATACGCCATGAGCTATTAGTTCTTTAGCTACTAGCACTGAACGAAAACCTGCCCGATATCACCCCGACCCGCTGTTACCGAGCCGCCTGGTCGGCTGCCAACAAGCCTTGGCTTAGGTTCGGTAATGAGTTTTAGAATTCAGATTGGGTTGGGTCGGAATTTGAAATTCTTTTTACAAAAACAAAACAACACAAAATAAAATTTCGACCCAACAAAAAATCGTCGTTCTCTAACTTCCTATGACAAGTTGACAACTCTTTGTTTTGGGGCAGAGGCAGATGTTTGTATTTGGTAAATCGTTTTGATTGGAGAAAATATGAGAGAATTGAATAATTGATTGATGTGATATAAAATATAGTATAATTTTAAATTTTTTGTGAGAGAAAAGTGAAGAATGTTGTTTGGTAATATGTTGAAATGAAGTTGACTTTCTTTAAAAAAAAAAAAAAGTCAAAAACCCATTGCCAAACAATGCCTATGTTCTTATGGATAATTTAACAGCTTCAACGAACCTTCTATCCCATATAAATGCACCACACGTTTGCAAGTCCTATAATTGATCAGAATTGTCACACATATGCTATCAAGCACATGGAAGGTTTAGTTTGATCATCAACGG
This sequence comes from Betula pendula, assembly GCA_900184695.1. Lineage (NCBI taxonomy): Eukaryota > Viridiplantae > Streptophyta > Magnoliopsida > Fagales > Betulaceae > Betula > Betula pendula. Next base: position 455,435 of record FXXK01000396.1, read on the forward strand.
TCCATGTCATGTGGCTCTTAGGTTAAAGGAAAATAATCATAAAGTATGATTGTTCATACAAACAAAAGAAAGTTATAAACGAGCCCTAGAATTGATCAGGCCATGACTCTAGACAAGGTAGATCGTAACCCATTACCATCCTTACCCTCACTCGAGCCTAACAAAGGTGCTCCCAAGCCTGTGTTGCCTACCTAACGAGTCTCGTTAGCCCAAATGAAGAAGCGAAAGACTAAGGACACATTTAGTATGCAACTATTCTAAAGAATAGTCTTTATTAAAAATAAAAGATTAACTATTCTCATAGCCATAAGAGAATGACTATTCCTTTATTTGAAAGAATAGTCATTCCTTCAATTGAATGAATTAATTATTCTTTCATGACTATCAAAATGTTATTTTAAGACTAATTTATTTCACTTCTTCTATATTTAATAAAGGCTATTCATTGATGCCATTCGGCATGCCAAACCTACCATAAATGGTTTCGCTACTATTGCGATAAGAAATGACACCCAGCCCATTGCTGCCAAGGACAGAAACTTTACTTGACGGAGGGTGTAGGATCATATGACCCAATCAAAGCCATTTCTCTTCCCCAGTTTTGTGAAAATAAAAGGGCTAGGGCAGTAGGGCTGCGTGAATATTCTAGAAAACTAGTAGTGATTGACTGGTAAATGGTCTTCAACCATTGACCAAATATAGGGGCATTTGAAATTGAATGTGCGTTAATCACTTAATCTTGGTCTGTTAACGGATATATCTGATTTCGTGGAATTCAAATTATAAACCAATTTATTTAAAAAAAACGTAGACGAGAAGAATGGAAGCTGAATCTTATTTTGGAACTATTTTCATTGCTACCTCGAATCAGCCATTAATATTTCCTTTTATTGGTATATCACATCTCAATTCTGATCTATAATAAATATCTTAATTTCTACTTCCAATAACAATTTGCACTCTCCTGCAACCTTTTTTCTCCATTCAATTAGAAAAAAATAAAAAAGAAAAAACAATTTGCACCATTCTATCTATACACTACACTCTGTTACAATTCCAGCAATCCCAAAACAAGAAAAAATATTCAAAATACAACCAGGACGTTTCGCTTAAGTACGCCGCAAATTTGACACAAAATTAATAAATTAAGGTTTTAAGGTTAAAGAGTTTACATTCCATTAAATGGGTTAAATTATAATTAGGTTATGTTTGATACTTAAAATAACTATTCTTTAGAATGACATTTATTAAGAATAAAAATAGTATATATTAACTTTAAAATAGTTATTCATATTGAAAGAACTAATTATTTTCTAAATTTAAGAAAACTATCGGGATAGCTATTCCAAAATCAAGCCATTCTATTTCTTTCATTCTTAATAAAGATTATTCTAAAAAATAATCATTCCACATATCAAACATGTCCTTAATCAATATATTGTGATACATATGCCTCATGACCCTAACAAGGCATCCAAACACAAATTACAACCCCTACAAACAGTATGAAAAATAGTTTCGTCCTTTCTAACCAAGTCAGCATATTTTATAGGCAACCAAGTCTAACAGGCTTCGAAACTCACAATCTAAGCACTTTGTCAAACATAATCAGCATTTTTTAAAACTTTTTTGGTGGTTAAGCCTTAGAGATCAAGTCGGGCATACTAACAACTATATTTTGCTTATAAAGACTTCAAAATAATGTGTTACAACAGGATTTCTTAATAGAATAGATGAGGTAGGTCATACCAATATAATGAGAGACATATTGGTTTTTATTTTGTTGCACATTTTTTATCCGTCTCTATATAAGAAATTTACTAATCACTTTTGAATCTGTGAAATCCACACAGGTCTCACATATTCAATCACGAATTTGCAAACGAAATAGACAAGATAATGACACAAAACACATCTCTAATCAGAATTTTTTCAATCATTTAGTTGAGACCCTAAAACATTCTTTAATTGGTAGGAAGAATAATTTTCTCCAGCGTAACAAGAAATCATCTGAAAACCCCCCAAGAATACAAAAGGCCAAATAAACAACGCCAATAATTAAATAAAAATCCTCCACCAAAATTTAAAAAATAAAATAAAAAACCCAAAAAAATGTAGGAGAAAATAGGGGTGACAAGGATGGAGGTAGTTGTTCAGGGGCTACAACTGTACAACACATGGAGGACATAAGCAATCATGAGCGGTGGAAACAATGCCTTCTATTTGCTCACTCGAATGCAAAAGTCTAAATCCACTTATATCCCATTTGCATCAGAACAAGATACAGACCAAACCCAACCCTTTTTCTTGTTTGTCATGTTCTCTCCACCTTTCATTGTCTCAGTTTGAAGCTTACGCTTAATGGATTTGGCTACCCTCGTGTTTGATGTTTCTTTAGTTGAACAAGAAACATACTTTGATTTGACATCAAAATTCATTGCAACATTACAAAACTTCACAAATTTGACTAAATCTTATTACGGATAATCAAAATTTAACACCGTGAAGACATACATCCAAAACTTTAATTTTGCGGTTGCTATGGATAATCAAAATGACCCAAGAACATTATATAAAGACAGCATTATCCATACAAAACCAGACACAATGCTAAAATAAGCATTAAACGATCCGAACCAAAACGTTTAAACAGCCAAATATCCAAAAAGAAACAAAATATGCCTCGAAAGAAATAGGAAAGATCTAGCTCAAGCATCATGCCTCTCAGGCTCCTCCAAAATTAACTTACCAACTGGTTTTGCCAACAGGTCTGTATGCTCTTGGAATGGAGACTTTGTAAAGCGAGTTTCCCTCCAAAATTCAGGTGTAAGAAATCCGTAAGTTTTCAGCAGACATTCAAAAGTTGCCTGTACAAGGGGAGAAAAACAATGGCCAACGAGGACCTTTAGATTTTATTATGATAACCCAAATATATCAAACACTTTATTGACGGAATCCCACACATTAATATGCAAACACATATTATTGAACAATCACAAACACGAGCAACTCAATCAAACCAATCAAAGACAAGATAAAAGCAAACCTTCACGAAGTTTCCAAGAGTCTTAGTGGAGCCTCTGGATGAGGTAAACACGTCATCGATCCCAGCAAATTGGAGGACCTTCTTCGGAACCCTGGCAGCGACAATTCCGGCTCCTCGTGGCGCAGGCACCATGCGCACCGTGACGGAGCCACACTTGCCGGTAACCTTACACGGAACAGTATGGGGCTTGCCGATCTTGTTCCCCCAGTAACCCCTCCTGACAGGGATCACGGAGAGCTTGGCCAGTATGATGGCACCACGAATGGCGGTGGCCACTTCCTTGGCACATTTAACGCCAAGACCAACGTGGCCGTTGGTGTCGCCGACGACGACGAAGGCCTTGAAGCGGGTACGCTGCCCGGCCCGGGTCTGCTTCTGGACAGGCATGATCTTCATGACCTCGTCCTTGAGGCCAGGGCAGAGCTGGTCGACGATCTGATGCTCCTTGAGCGGCAGCGAGTGCAGGTAGATCTGCTCCAACGACTTTATCTTGTCGCCCTTCACGAGACGCCCCAGCTTCGTCACCGGCACCCACTTCTCCTCCTCGTCACGGCGTCCCCTGCGCCGGCCTCCGCGGCCACGGTCTCCTCCGCGGCCACGTCCACCACCGAAGCCTCGCCCGAATCCACCGCGGTCACCTCCACCGCGCTCAGCCATGGTTAAATGTGGGAGAGAGAGGCCTAGGGTTAGAGAGTGCACTTGCTGGTGAGAAAGGAAAATCAGACGCCCACACGGAAGAGAGCTTATATACGTGGAGAGTGAGGGGCTAGGGTTTTGGCTTTGGAGATGGGTTTGGGTTTGGGTTTGGGTGATGTTTGGTTACGGGGTCGACTGCGGCTTGGTGTGGGGTTTGAGAAAGACTCGGAGCGATTTTGGGCTGACTGGCTTGTTTTTGGGCTAGGAAGACCCAAAAGATAGCTGGGCTTATGGTCGCCCCAAGACCATTTGTTGTCCCGTATCCCAATATTCGTGTTAAATTATTAATTATTAATTATTAATTATTAATTATTTTAAATGCTTAAGATGATAAGAAAGTATAAAATATTCTAATTTTTTTGTTTGTTGTAAATTTAAATTTTTTATAACAAATAAATAAATATTTTAAATAAAAATAAATTATAAAAATTATATTAAATAACTACTTATTTTAAAAATTTAAACAAATAAAAAGTAAATTAATCGGCTAATTTATTTCTAACACACTAAACTTGTACTTATGGAATTATTATCTCCGAGAATATCCTTCGTTGAAGAAGCAATGCGAGGGCAAATAGTAGTTGCTTTCTCAGCAAATCAGAAATATTTTAATGTTATTGTCTTTTCTCTCTCTCTCTAATGATAAAGTTTTTTTTTTTTTTTTTAATAATCAAGATGGGGGAACGGGAGAGGGATCAAGGTGGGTCATGCCCACTCTTAATTCTTACAGCAGAGAGAAAGGGGAGGGAGGTGAGAATGCTACCATAACAATTATGGGAAGCGGCCCATTTGACAACTACATGTGCCCGGAGATTAACACTCCTAGAAACCTTGGTCGCAGACCAAGAAGAAAAAGAAGATAAACTAGAAAGTACATCAGAAATAATCCCCCTAGAAGACCAATCAGTACAGAAGTCAGGATTATTCAACGCCATAATTGTAACTAATGAGTCTCCTTCCAAAATTATCTTGGATAAAGATAGAGATCAGCAGTAGTTTCAATTGCTAGTAAGGCTGCCTTTGCTTCACCAGCATTAATATCAAGCAATGGGATTTTCCTGGCAACAGCAGAGAGGAGACAGCCATCATGATTGGTAATAACAGCTGCAGCAACCATAAAATTGCTACGGACAGCAACATCAAAATTAACTTTAAGAATGCCAGGTGATGGAGGGACCCAAGAGACCAATAAATCTTTGTCAGACCAGGCTTTCCTATGTATTTGAGTGGAATTCTGAATCTGAATCAAGATGCTAGGAAAATGAATGATCTCATTATTATGAACCCAATTATTCCTAGCACACCAAATAGCATCAATGGCTATCATCATCGATAATTAGAAATCTTCAGTTTCTGCATTAGGAATTCCAAGATCAGAATTTGGATGCAAAAAAGCATGAATCCAAGAAGCTATAGGTAAACCAGCAAACAGGGATAAATCCATTGGCCATCTTGATGATTTCCAGATAGCTTTAGCCAAAATACAGTCAAAAAGTATATGCTGAAGAGATTCCGAAGGGCCATTGCAAACTGGGCAGACTTTATCTTCAAGAGTAGCCGAAGATTTAAATTTAAAAATATTCATCCTAGTGGGAAGGATATTCCAAGCAATTCTCCATAATAGATGTTTAAGTCAATGTTGGAGTTTGAGCTTCCAGAGACTTAACCAATCTTCAGAAGATAAAGGACCACTAGGAATAGAAGATAATTCAGATGCAATATCATAAGCCGAGTTAACTGAGAACAAACCTGATGAATTGGGAACCCAAAACCAATCAGTAGGAGGTGACAACCTTGGGATGTGAATTTTAAGAATATGCTCCACTGAGATAGGATCAAAAACCTGGTTAAGCTTGGTGAGAATCCATTGCCTAGATGATGTGTCAATCAGGTTAGAAATGCATTCAGAATGGCTAATATAAGAATTAGCATTAGGACTAGGCTTAAAAGATGGTAAGGTAGGTATCCAAGGAGTATTCCAAACATTAAACATAGATGTCACAGAAATAGTTCTACAAGCTCCAGCTTTAACAATGTCCAGATTGTTCAAAATGCCCTTCCAAATCCAAGAAACAGATGGATTAGAAGATACCTCCAATAAATCAGCATGTCGAAGATATTTAGTAGACGACGCCCTTACCCAAAGAAGATTCTGCTTATTAAGGATTTTCCATCCTAATTTAGCAAAAAGAGCAGAATTATGATTACCCATAAGTCTGATACCAAGACCACCCAGAGCTTTAGGGGTGCAAATCTTATTCCAAGCTAAAAGGGAGAGGTTATGAGATTTAGTAGTATTAAACCCCCACCAAAATTTCCGAGATGCAGAATCCAAATCTTTGCAGAGACTGAGTGGAAACTTAAACAAAGACATAGAATAAGTAGGTATGGAATTGGCCACCGTCTTAATCAGAGTAGTTTTCCCTGCTTGAGATAGAAGCTTAGATTTCCAACCTGATATCCTACTAAGAATCTTCTGTTTAATATCCTTAAAAGCAGAAGCTTTATTTCTGTGAAAGAATAAAGGCAACCCCAAATACTTGGCCAGAGGAGGAATTTGTTTCAGATTCAAAATAGACTTGATCGCTGAAATAATATGAGGCTTGGTATTCTTGCTTAAACAAATTGAGGATTTAGTAAAATTGACTACTTGTCCAGACCAACCTTCATATTTCTTGAGACAACTAAGGAAAGCATCAGCTTCAACAGCCTTGGCTTTGGAGAAGAAAAAGAAGTCATCTGCATAGGCCAAATGAGACACAAAATGACTATTTCGACAAATTTTAATTCCATGTAAATTCCCTCTTTGTTCTTCAGATAAAATCAGTCTTGACAGGGCTTCTGCACCAAGAATAAAAAGGAAAGGGGAAAGAGGATCACCTTGCCTTAATCCTCTAGAAGAGGAGAAGTTACCATAGGGGGAGCCATCCAGCATCACAGAAAATTTTACTGAAGATAAGCATTGATGAATTAGATGAATCCATAGATCATTAAATCCAAGAAGGCTAAAAATGCGTAGTAGAAACGGCCATTCCATCTGATCAAAAGCTTTAGCCATATCCAATTTCACTGCCATCCAACCACCATTTCCTCTTTTTTTCTTTAAAGAGTGAAAAATTTCATGAGCCATAATGGCATTATCATGAATAGATCTCCCCTTTAAAAAAGCAGATTGGTTAGGAGAAATTATATTATTCAGGAAAGGCTTCAAACGATTGGCTAATATCTTGGAAATAATCTTATAATTAAAATTCGCAAGACTAATAGGCCGAAATTGATTAGCACGAGATGGATTATCCGTCTTCGGAATGAGAACCAAATTGGTATGATTAATCTCTTGAAGCATATGACCACCCTTAAAAAAGGACTGAACAAAAAGAATCACATCAGACCTAACTATTTGCCAATAAGTAGTATAGAATAATCCAGTCATTCCATCTGGACCAGGAGCTTTTGTACGACCTAAATGTGAGACAGCATGATAAATTTCCAATTCCTCAGGGATAGCACATAATAGACTATTATCTTCATCCGAAATGCATGGTGGGAATAGACTATCAAGTTCCATATCCAAAGTTGGATTGGAGGTAGTGAAACAGTTAGCAAAATAAGAACAGAAATAATCACCAATATCTGATCTATTCTTTAACCAAGCACCATCATTGTTTTTGAGCAAGGATACAAAGTTAAATCTTCTACGATTAACAGTAGAAGCGTGAAAAGACTTAGTATTTAATTCCTTACAAGTAAGCCAAAGTTCACGTGATTTTTGCTGCCATAAGGTTTCTTCACGGAGGAACTGTTCCTGCAGTTTAGACTGAAGAGAAATTTCCAGGTCAATATTTTCTTGTGAAGGAGTAGACTGTTGAAGGACATCAATATCAGCACCAATTTTTTTGATAGTACACTGGATGTTCCCGAATTGTGTTAAATTCCAAACTCTGAGAGCACCTTTTGTTGCAGCCAATTTCTTAGTAAGGGCAAAAGCAGCTGAACCAACAATACTGGGAAACCATGAAGTAGCTATAATCTGGAAACATGAAGGGTCACGAACCCAAAAGGCTTCAAACTTGAAAGGTTTTGGAAGTTGACTTGCTGTTTCATTAGAAGATATCAGTATAGGATTATGATTAGAAGTATTGCAGGTAGATGACAGACTTTTGCTTCTGGAAAAAGATGAATCCATTCTTGGTTAGCAAAACTGCGATCCAACCGTTCTTTGATATTAGCAAGCCCCTGTCTTTTATTAGACCAAGTGTATGGATTTCCAACAAATCCCAAATCCACCAAACCGTTGGAGTGGACAAAGTTAAAAAACGGATCAGATGAAGTGGTGACAAAAACACGGCCACCTACCTTGTCTGCTTGAGAAAGTATGGCATTAAGATCACCATGACCATCCACGGCCCAGCAAAAGAATTCCCAATCTGAGTGATACTATCCCAAAAACCCAGTTTTTCAGACCAAGATGTAGGGCCATGAAGACAGGACAGAAGCCAAGGCTGATTAGAAGTATCAGTATATACTATACAAGAGATTTGGTATCTGCTTACAGAAATTGGTTCCACATCAATGTTGGTGTTCCACGCAACCATCAGACCACCCTTAGCACCAACTGAAGGTAGCTGACTCAAAAATGGATATCCCAACCGAAGAAACTTCCTTTGTAATGAAAAGGCAGATAGCTTAGTTTCACACAAAAAAATCTGATCAGGTTTGTGAATCCTGATAAGTGATCGTAGAGCCCTCCCTGCCGCACCACGACCTAAGCCACGGCAGTTCCAGGCTAGAAGCTTCATGGGGGGACAGGGGGCATGGGAAGGCCCGCCACCTCAGCCAAAACAGGAGAAACGCTGGAAGATGATTCCTTAGAAGATGAAACCATAACAGTATCAGCATCAGTAGAGCTTGGGAAATTAGAAGGTACCTCCCCCATACCAAGAGTCAAAGAACTATCTGCAACAATTTCAGCAGTAGACTCCACAACCAGCACCGGTGCAAGTTCAACAGTAGGCTCCACGACCAGCATCGTTTCAATTACAGCAGGAGCCTCCACGACCAGCACTGGTTCATCCACATCAACCGGATCCAGTTCATCTCGTAAGGAGAGAGAAGGTTCCATTCGTCTTTTCTTAAAAGGCTGAGATGATAAGAGAGGGACAAGGCTTCCATCCGGTTTGGAATAAGGCGAGAACTTAGGAATGGGAAGCTTATTGATCTTTCTGGAAGGAGCAGAGATAGTTAAAGGTCTATTTTTGTGGATGGAGGAAATATTTTTTGGGTAGGATGTTTGACCCAAGGAGATGGGGTGCGGATCAGACCTGGGTGAGGATTGGGTGGGCTGAGAAGGGGATTGGGTGGGCTGATAAGGGGAGATTGAGACAGGAGCCCAGCTAGGGAACGGCCCAAATCCAGGTGGGCTGTCAGTATTAGAAGATCGGGTATGCAGACCCGAATTAAGATGAAGAAAGTCAAGGTGTCGGCTAGGTACAAATGGGGAATTAAGATGGCCTTTAAGTGGAATTGAGATATGTGCAGTTGGTGTTATGGAAGAGGCAGAAAGTTGGTGGCCGATGCTGACAGAGTGTGGGAAAGAGTGAGGACTAAGGGTTGGAACAGGACTAGGCCGAGTAACTAGATGGGAGATGGAATGAGAAATTGGTTTTATCGGAACAAGGCTCAAGCTTCCTCCTATGCACAGAGTGGAAGGTGAAATAAATGAAGTGAATGAAGGGGAAGCTTTGGATCTGTGAAAGGTTGGAGACGACGAAGTACCAGATTCTTGGATTGGGGGTTGGGTGGGACGGGTATTATGGATTACCGTGAGGTCATTGTCCAGTGAAAATGCTCGCATAGAAGCTGAATAGGGAGGATCTAGCAATGGAGGTTTATATACTGGGCAGGTAGGAGAAATATGCCCCAACTTTCCACATTTGAAGCAGAATTCCGAGAGTCTTTCATATCGAAAATGGATTCGACAAGGAGGTTTACCTGTTCGGTTGAATAAGAAACCTTGAGGCAGAGGTTGAAGAATATTGATCAGAACCTTAATACGTAGACATTTGGATATTTGCACACCAGAGCCAACAGTATGATCCACCTCCAGCAATTTCCCCAACCAATTTCCTATACTGATGGCATTAGCAGAGGTCATATGATCTGGAGGAAGACCACATATTTGAATCCAATACGTTCCATTGCTAAAATCAATTTCCTCAAGAGGAATTTCAGGATCCCATTTCTGAAGGAATAAAGGATGACCATTAATGTTCCATGGAGTTTGCTCCATCACCTTTTTAACATCCTTATCAGTTTTGAACTTGAAGAGGAAAATATTAGGACCCATATCAGCAATGGAAAGAGATTCCACAAAACGCCAGGCGCGTTGAAGATAGAGACCAACGTGAGAACGAGGAGTTGTCTTTAAAGTAACTAATTTTCCAATAAGAGTAAGGTGTAGATAACGAGCAACATCAGGAGAGCAGGGAAGCAGTGGTGGAGGGTTATCTTTCCAATTCAAAGCTTGAGTTTCAGATATTAAGAGATCCATGGTTACAGGTGAGAACCAGAAGGAGAGAGAACAGAGGAAAAGCTCAAAGGAAAGAGCGGTTTAATAAGATGAATGGGTAAGAATTGAATCTCTAATGATAAAGTTAATATAGAAAAATTAAAGCACCATAAGATTACTAGAAAACTAGTTTCCTATTGATGCAACTCTTGACATATTTTCTCCTAGGATATTTATTTGTGGAGGATTAGTTACTTCAATGTTAGCAATCCTTGGGCTGACACATAAATATAGGCACTAGAGTAAACAAATTACAGGGCACGATCTTTTGTGACACTGTCAATTGTCAAAAGGCAAGAATTCTTAAAACACGTTTGCTAAGCGTAATAATTATTTCAAGAAATAGTTTTTATTAAAAATAGAAAAAGTTGAATGATTAGCTTTATAATAGTCATTCTCATGACCATGAAGGAATGACTATTTATTTAATTGAGGAAATAACTATTCCTCTCAATTTCAATTGAATGAATAGTTATTTCCTTATGACAATGAGAATGACCATCACAAGTCTAAGAGCATCTCCAACAATTTATGTAGTTTAGCTATTAAAAAAGTACAACACTCTAATTCTAGTTAATGTTTTTTTTTTCATATACACTCCAACAGATTCTCTATTATACTATCTAAACTCTTTAAACATTATTTTTTTGTACTTTTTTTTTATTGTTTTCTTCTCTCTCTCCACTCTTCCTTGTTTCTTTTTTTTTTTTAGAAAGAAACATTAAAAAATTGCTAACATTGAGATTCTCTATTATACTATCTAAACTCTTTAAACATTATTTTTTTGTACTTTTTTTTTATTGTTTTCTTCTGTCTCTCCACCCTTGTTTCTTTTTTTTTTAGAAAGAAACATTAAAAAATTGCTAACATTGTGCTACGTTGAATAGCACCACCTGTAGCAACTATTAGCAAAAATTGAGTTTTAGCTCTTTTAGAGTTAATCAGCTGGAGACGAAAAGAAGGCCATAATAGCTAACTTTAGCTAATATTGTTCTTTTACCTAATGACAAAAACTCTTAGAACACGTTTGATATGCGGAATGATTATTTCAAAAAATAACTTTTATTAAAAATATAAGAAATTGAATGAGTTAATCTTGTAATAGTCATTCTCATGGCCATGAAAGAATGACTATTTATTCAATTAAGGAAATAACTATTCCTCTCAAATTAGTAAAAATTATTTTAAAAAATAGTCATTCCTCGTATAAAACATAACCCTAACATTCATATTTCACACCAACTAATGTGACATGTTTTAAGCGTCTAATACTTTTATTTTATTTTTAAGCGACTGACATGAAAAAATTTCTTAAAACACATTATCTCAACTAGTATAAAATTGGTATGAACAATTTTGAGAGAAGAATAGGTTCAAAGTAGATGGCAAATAAATTGGTCCTAAAAGATTTGAAATTTCAGGGCCTAGAGCCTGCATATTGAAGGCAATACCCTATTATAGGAGAAAAATAAAATCTCCATAAAACACATGCATCTTACCAAATGAATCTTTTGGCACCATAATTTGACCAATCTATGCATCCATCTTGTACACTGTTTTTCAACAGGAGCTTGCCCAATGCAGGGCAGCCAACATATTAGTTTGCAAAATGCCCTTCACCCCAACTACATAAACCTCATTTAAACACAAAGGGAAACCCTAATCAAGATAATTAAAGCTTCACTCATTGCCACATGAAGCAACCCCATAGACTTACTGTACAATCACCTAATTAAGCATTCATCATCTTTTCATTTCTTATTCTTCTTTCCATATACGGCCAGTAACCCTCAACTTCAGCTCTTGCCTATCCCCACCAGAAAAGTAGAGAGCCATATTCCTTTGAATAATGAGTCCATCCTGACTATCACGAACTTTCTTATGACTGTCACGGATGCTCCTTGGAATTCCTTGCCATATGAGCTTACGACCATTTGCACCAACTTCCAAACTGTAGCTGAATTTCTTTGCCTCATTATCATCACCCATGAATCGTAAGAAGGCCATGTAGACTGGTGCCATACCAAGCTGGAATGCCTCAAAATGCAAACAAAATTGTCTCCCGAAACAGTTGAACACCTGCATATAAATGTAAATCAAAATTGTATTGGGAATACATTCATTGAAGTTGGTATATAAAAGTGAATCTAGGGAAGGATTTCTGATTCAACTAATCGCTACTGCTGCAATTTGGTTAAAATGACAAAAGTAAAGCAATTCCTTCAGGAGTATGAAGTAAGTTTTTCAAACAGCCTGAATGAAAAGCACATGAACCCACCAACGAAATTAAAGCCAGTTCCCAAAGACCATAGGAAGGAATTAGGAACCACCTTACCAATTTCATTTAAACCCTTTTTAGATTTAGACCATGCCAGCTAATCAATAACACCACCAGTATGTGCTCAAAAGTCAGCAAATCTTAAACTCAACTAAGCTCAAACTAAAAGCCTTAATCTTAATACATTTGGATTGGGAAGAATAACCAAATCTTTTTTTATAAGTAATTGGCCCCAAGGGGAGGGGGGAAGAATAACCAAATCTTGCTATCCTAAAGAAGATTTATTACAATTAGTGACACAAAAATTTTTGAATCCCTAACAAGAAATATGGGATCAGATAGAATATATCATGTCCATGATACTTCCGACCCATCCACGTTTTTTTTTTTTTGGCTGAATGACTAATTTATTTAGGTAAAAAGGACAGACTTGGGCCCAGGCCATCTCCCTCATCTGCCAAAAAGACAGAAGAAGAGAAGATGGAAATGGGGCTGGAGGAATTTCAAAAGTCAGCCCAGCTAGCTAGATATTAGGATCATAGCACTATTAAATAACCAAAAAAAAAAGGATCATAGCATAAAGTACTTACAGTTAACATCCATGTGGCATTTTCAACTTCATGTGGATTTGATTTAACATATCGATGGTTGAAGGTACACCCATCGTGCATATCAACCTTGTGATCATCCTTGAGATGTGAAACAAGAGTTGGGATGTCACCAGCAACAGAGCACTCGGATCCAGCATAAGGGCAATTGTATGGTCGGAATTGACAATGTTGCTCATGCTTAAGCTTGCCATAGTATGGGAAAATATCATTACAACCCAAAGTCTGGTATGTGCATGGGAGTTCCAATGATTCAGCAACTTTCTCCAATGCCAAACACCTTATATTTCCAAGATCATAGCGGCAAGTTGGGCAACAGTTGTGCACTCTAATCTTGCAGTTAGAACACAGAGTGTGGCCATTTGGACACTACAAAATAAGAATTCAGATACAACGAGAGTTCAGAAAACCTACAGGAATTATGTGTGCATGTGTGAGCGTAGAAATAGAATGATTTCGCAGTCAGCATGTTAAGTGAAAACAGACAAGAAGCTCTTTTCAGTTTCAACATTTTAAAATGTAACATCCAAACCAGGTTGATCAAAGGAAGCAGTTACAGTTTATTGTATAATTAATTAATCAAGAGGTATTTACATGGTAATGATGCAAAGTTTCCCAAAATCACATTAAAAGTTAGTTAAATCGCTTATGCCAAAAAGATACTCTACTACCATCACAAATAATAAAACCTTTTCGCTTTATTATTCATTCCAAATCCAACCCTCAGCCATACAGCAACCAAGCTCTGAAGAAATCTCTATTAGGTGTAAGCTATCCAACTACCTAAAAAAGTCTTCAAAGCTACCCACCTGATAATCCGTACATGGCCCAAAAGTATCTTATTTCCTACTGCAAGGTATATACCACATCCACTATGTTGAAATTAAATTTGAAAAATTTAAATGATAATATTAATTAAATGTAAACCCACCCTAAAGGGCCAGCAACTCCTCTAGCATGTTTTTAAACTGAGAACATGATGGAGGAAATCAATGACATAATATAGATTTGAAGACTGAGGTGCTAATAAATACAAGACACACCTCCTAAGAAATTCTTCCACCACCGTGATTTATAAAAATAGTATTAGAAATTCCAGTCACTGTTGTATAAGTAACATACTTTCATAATTCATAACTATATTAACATTTAGTTTTCTTTTTTTGATAAGTCTATATTAACATTTAGTTATGAGTGTGTTCCTTTTGTATCTATAATAACTATTTATACAGTAAATCAAATTGCAAGCACAACTGCCATTGGACCAGCAAACTTCGGTTCCCATACGCATTATCCCCAATTTCCACATGTAATGGGAACAGTATGAAGCCAAGCCTCATTGTGGCATAAACCACAAGAAAAGCACCTAGGTTAGTATAATACCATGACAATAAAATTACAATTAAAATTTTGTTTTCGTACTGAGAACTTAATGTTAGTTGAGTGCCCAGTTCTCCAATAAACTGACCCACAATAATGCCTACAGCTTTTCCCAATTCATTGCACGGGGTTCCTACTTCTACCTCATCAGAAGCAGGCGTATAGGCTACAGAAAATAGAATCCCACCATAAATTTAAGTCAATGCTTCAACCCAGCACATTGTCTTTACTAACAATTCTATTTTCCTTTTTTCTTTTTATTCTTTTTAGCTGAAACAATTCTACATTATTCTTATATTTGAAAATGAAAAGAATTTGGTTCAGAATAGCTTTTGAAGCGCTTAAAGTAGAGTACAAAACAAAATTGGAATAATGGCATATATATTGGAGTCATCACACCAAGCAAGCTAAGTTTAGTAATTTAAATTATATTTCAAATGATCTTCCATGAATAATAGTATAGCAATAAAGAGAGTCTATCCAAATGAACATTAGACATCTCCATTAAAAAATGATAGTCCTATCCGAAACAAATGAAAGAAAAGTTCAGGA
This sequence comes from Betula pendula, assembly GCA_900184695.1. Classification (NCBI taxonomy): domain Eukaryota; kingdom Viridiplantae; phylum Streptophyta; class Magnoliopsida; order Fagales; family Betulaceae; genus Betula; species Betula pendula. Next base: position 470,563 of record FXXK01000396.1, read on the forward strand.
ATGGAATGTATGGAATTAAACATACCTGGTGAATTGGAGGGTACATCAAACATGTGCAGACAGGGCACTCAAGCAGTTCATGCACACCGTTAGTTGAATAAATCCCTTGTTTTCCACCAGAACCATTGATAGCTCTTGGAAGTTTACTACTAGTCTCCAGCTCTGCTGTTGCCATTTCAGAATCTGAAACTGTAGAATAACACTCATGGACTTCATTGCAAGCACTGCCTCCAGGAGCCATTGCTAATACAAGTCTAATGATATTTCTAGCTCAATGACTAAGACTCAGAACTGTGATTGACTCCCCAGTTGTTCCTCCTACAATCACCTATGGGGACATTGATCTGCCAGAAATATAAAGGAGATTAATGCAGAAGAACATTATGCATACACAATAATACAAAGTATGGAAGTCAGCTTTCACTTAAGAACCAAATAGAAAAGATAGACATAGCAATGAGCTGGGCATGATGTATAAAAGATTATGTCAATCTGTCGTCTTTTTTTTTTTTTTCAACTCTGACCACTGCATGGGGTTTTATGGACTTAGTGTTGGTTAGGGTCGCTGGTGTAACCCATAGTTGTTTTCCAGTGTACAGAACTTGGACCAGATAAGTTGGACCCTGTACTCATTTACCTGATCGTAAATTTCCAACTTGCAGAGGATCCCATGGACGTATACTTAAAGCACATCCATCCTTTAATTTGCATTTCAGGTGTACTTTTCTGACTTTTGAAAAGAGAGAACTAACACCACCAAATTGACAGATACATTGTTTAATTTATTTTTCCAGAAACCTATTATGCAATTAGTGGAACTCTATGCTACTAGGACATACCATCAAAAAATCATAAGACTAGTTGCTTATATAATAAAGAAGGATTGTAACTTGACATTCAGAAGTTATTATTGCATAGTATTTTTTTGCTTTTTCAACCCCAGTAGGTCACATCCCTTCATTTGTACTCCTCAGTAAAATAACGTTAATAAAGATTCTCCCAATGAAAAACAGTGTAAAGCAGTCAGGAAATGAGAAGCAGTGGTGAACAGATAGAGATGAATTTCTACTTTCGCAGTTCCATTGTAATAAGATTAATAGGGAATTGCATTTGCCTTTGTACGCATTTAACAAGAACAAGAAGAGCAAAGAACACATGAAATTTTTTCTCAAACAAATGAAATACCCAAATGAAGAGTACTTCAGCTTAACACCTTATACAAAATGGAAACAACGACGCCAAAAGGAAAACATATTACCCAAACCAAAATTTTTCCTATAAGTCTTCCACCATACCTCATTTAACCAAATCTCTTACAATTTAAGCATATTCAGTAAAACGGGATAAACTCAAAGTGGGTTTTGAGAAAACAACCACATCCATTTACATAAACCGTGAAGCAATCAAAATCTATGCGCAAAGAAATAGAACAAAACATATCTCATGTCACAAATCCAACAAACTTGGCATGTTCAACCAAATCCCAAACTGAATTCAGCCAAAAACAATCCCTCTACATTTAAATCAACCGTCAAAGCAGTCAAGATCAGAAACCAGCACGGCGACCCATTTCAAAATGCACTAAGAAAACCACTTCTATTTGAAATTCAAAACTTTGTTTGCCAAAAACTACCTTAATCACTTAAATCATCCATCAAATAAATCGATATTCTCTCAGAAAAAAAATTAAATCGATATTCGGTAGAAGAACAGGAAAACCATGAAAAATCCCATTTCAAATTTCCACCCACCTAATCAATTCCAATCAAACACAAAACTGGTCTTGACAAAAACTACCTTTCCCACTAAATAAATCAACAATGCAATAAAATCTGCCACGAGAACGAACAGAACCATTTAAACTATCCAAAAATCATTACCAATCAAAAGACAACACAAGCCCACAACATATACAACAAAGCACAATCCAAAAAAGAGAAAAATAACAAACACCCAGTTGAGACTTTCAAGCCATATGTCTCTGCACACCAACGAATTAATCCATAAACTATGGGTTTCACTCAGAATCAGGAACCCGAAAGAAAACAAAATTTTCAGACTGAAAGCAAAACAAAAACAAAAACAGTGCCAGGAGCTCCAGGGACTCACGCGTATTACCCGGATATGGAAATCGCCGAACAAAAGGGTATCTTGTGTCTATTGGTGCTCGCCATCAAATGGTCTTTGTTTTCTCTGTTTTTGATTTTTGTGCTTCACGAAATATAAAAAAAAAAAAGAAAAGAAAAAAGAAAAAATAATTTGTTTTGTTTTTTCACAAAATGTTTCGTCTTTTATGGCATAGTGACGTGGTTCACGACCGTGGACCAGTGAGTCTAGGCGCACGCAACGTTTGAAATTTGATTCTTTTCTTTTGAGGTGTTTTTTTGTGTTTTTTACTTTCTAAGGACCGTTGACGTTTAATTTCTAGAATGAGGATGCACCTCTGCACTCTCGTCTCGTGTGTAGAGTAACAATGACAACTCGCTGGCATCATCTGCCACACTTCCCGCTACGCAAAAACATGTTTGGCAGCCATGAAAAAGAAAGTGATAATGACCCCTTTTTAGTTGTGCCATAGAATGTGTTATGTGTGTGTGTTATTATTATTATTTTTTTAATTATTGGTTAGAGAGAAGAGACAACCTAATAACAACGCAACTTATCTTACAAATATTCCACTTGTTTAAAGATAAAAGAGTTTAACATTTGTTTTTTTTTTTTTTATTTCTAAGCAAAGTTAACAGAGAAGGGAAGGGGGAAGGGAAAGGGGAAGAAGCTATAAACAACAATATAAAAAGTGGGTGGACAACCCAAAAAATGAATGGACCCTTTTTTTTTTTTTAAGTAAATAGTGAAAAAAGGGGAGAGAAATTAAGGTAAATCATATTCATTCTTAAGTTTTATGCAATATTCTATTATTTTTCACATTTATTTCTATTAACTATTTAACGAAAAACCTAAGATAGATCTCGAATTTATACTGTGTCTAAAATCATATCTTAAATCTATCAAATTAAAACTTGTGATCTTAAAGTCAAAATAGCTAAAAACAGAAGGAGTTGGTAACTTAATATCCCAAACGTTAAGGCATTTTAATGATTATCATATAACTAAATTATTTTCATGAGTGTTTTAACAGTTGTATGTAAACGTAGATTCGGACAATTTGTGGATGACATTTGTATACTCATTAATTTGATTTTTAATTGGCAGATCACACATACTGACAGAGTTGTAAACTTTGCGTCACATAGCTTAGTTAAAGTTACTGTTAAACATGTCATAAATCAAATTTGAATAAAAGAAATTTATATATGATGTTGTCTTTTATTTTTTTAATTGATTAATGAAAGTATCTATTATTATTTCAAAATAAGTTATATGTAAACTATGTTAATGTTATTTAATGGGCTAATTAGTCATAAGATGTACTTGAAATTTCATAATATTTTTCATTTTAAATTGGAGTTATAATCAGGAAAATTCTTCAAGATTTATTCACTTGAATAAAAAGATGGGAAATTTTATACGTAACCCTTAGGGTTTCACGCAATTTCAATTTAGTGCATAAGTTTTTAATTTCGACAATTAAACTTCAAGGATAATTCAAGTTTTTTAAATTGGTCGTTTTGTGACTATATGTTTTTTTTTTTTTTTTTTTTCAAAATAAAGTAAAAGTGACGAGGGTGCCATGCTGTACATAGTGACAAATTTGCTAAAAAATATCATTTTTATTATGTCCATAAGAAAAAAAAAAAAAAATCGATTTCAAAGGAAGGGTCGCATCCCCACGAGGAGGTGCCCCAATTACCACCCAAGATTGGTTGGGGGTATCCCCCAAAAGGTTTGACCACCACTATTATATATGGAGGGTGGCTGGACCACTCTCACGGCTTTCATTTATTTTTTTTTTTGCCTTTTTTCTTCTTTTATGAATAAAATGCAAACAATTCATTTTTTTAAAACAAATTACATAGCTAAATTGGTTGGTGACATGACAATAAAGCAAAACTCTGACGTGGTTTTGTACACATGTGACCATGTTTTTTAAAATTGAGCATATATCAAAAAGTTAATTGTCAAAACTGAAAATTTAGACACTAAGGTCTCGTTTGTTTCGACGTAAAATAATTTCTTCTTTAATTTCCATAAAATGGTTTCTCCTTTTTAAAACCGTAAACCATTTTTCGAATTTGAGCGTCACATTCTCAAATCGCTGGACCACAGCCAAAACACCACTAGATCCTGCCGAAACCTAGTCGGGACCTACCCTGGACATCGCTGGGACTAGGTCGAGACTTTCTCAAGACATTTTTGAGACCCGCCCGGGATATTGTCGGGACTCGATCGGGACATCGCTGGGACCCGTCTAGGAAATCGTCGGGACCCGGTCGGGAGCTACCCAAAACATCACTGGGACGTACCCAGGACATTGCTAGGACCCGCCTGAGACATTTTCGAGACACGACCGGGACATGCCGGGATCAGCCTATGACATTTTCGGGACCCGTCCGGGATATCACCGGGACCTGATCCAGACTCGCTCGGGACATTTTAGAGACCTGCCCGGGACATTATCGGGACCCGACCGGGACATCGTTGGGACCTGCCTGGGACCTGGTCGGGACTTGCCCAGGACATCGTCGGGACTTGCCCGAGACATTTTCAGGATACGACCGGGACCAGCCTAGGACATTTTCGAGACCAGTCTAGGAGATTTTCAGGATTCGCCCGAGACATCATTGAGACTCACCTAGGACACTGTCGGGACCCGCCAGGACCCACCTGGGACATCTTCGGGACCTGACCGTGATATCGCCCGGACTTGGTCGAGACTCACATGGGACATTTTCAGGACTCGTCGGGACATTTTCGAGACCCACCCGGGATATTGTCGGGACCCAACCGAGACATCGTCAGGACTCGCCTGAGACATCGCCGAGACTCGGTCGGGACCCGCCAGGAAATCGCTGGGACCCGACCGAGATATTGCTGGGACCTGGTCGAGACTCACCCGTGACATTTCTGGGACTTGTCCGGGACATTTTCGGAATCCGCCCGGAACATTGTTGGGACTCGACTGAGACATCGCCAGGATCGCCCGAGACAATGTCGAGACTCGCTGGGACATCGTCGGGACCTGGTCGGGACTCATCCGGGACATTTTTTGGACTCGCCCGGGACATTTTTGGACCCACCCAGGTCATCGTCAGGGACCCGATTGAGACATCGCTGGGACCCGCCTGGGACACCGCCCGTACCCAATCGGGACCTGCCTGGGAGATCGTCGAGACCCAATCAAGATATTTTCGAAACCCGACCGGGACATCTCCGGGACCCGATTGAAACATCGCTGGGACCCACTCAGGACATCATCGGGACTCGTCCGGGACATTTTCAAGACCCGCGCCGGGACCTACCGGGACATCGCTGAGACTTAGCGGGAACATCGTCAGGACTCGACCGAGATAATTTATATTAATATTTTAAATTGGGCATAAAAAACCAATTTTTTTTTTTATAGGTTAATATGATTTGTTGAAAATATTAAAAAAAAAATTGTAATTTTCCGTACGCACTAAACACTGAAAAATATTTTCGGCTAAAATCATTTTCCTGAAAATCAATTTCTCTGAAATTATTTTTCGACGAAAATCATTTTACGTCGAAACAAACGGGCCTAAATATTGAAATCACACGAAGCTCCCAGGGTTTAATTTTAATTTTTCCCTATGCAAATAAAATAAGAACATAACCTGAATTACAACTATGAAATATTGTTCTACTAAAAGAGAAAATTTTATTTTAATGAATTATTTTGGAAAGATAATTGGTGGATTCATTATATTTTGTGTAAAGCAAAAAAGCTTTTTCTGTATGATATTGTTCATCTAGCCAACTCCCCAAATGGCTGCAGGAGTACGTGCCTTATATAACACAGCGAGTACAGCTTCATTGCAACCGCATACTTCGGTCAATCAGTAGCTCTTTTTGACCGTTGCTTGGGATTAGGGTGATTGTCACTTTTTTTTTTTTTTTCTATTTAATTTTTTTAAAATGGGGCTGTAGTTTGACCTGTTGTTCATTTTTCATAGCATCATCTCTTTCAATAAATTTTGCCAAGATATTTATAGTAGAGGGTGGAGTCTCTGCTTCTTTAGCCAAACTTTTTGAAAATTTGGGGTATGGTTGGTAGTTGTGGGGGTATTTTTTATTTTTTGTTTGAAAAAGTGTATTGACTTTATAAATAAGTGAAAATTATGTTTAGATTTTTTTTTTTTTAATGAGGTATACATTTGAGAAAATGTTTTTTGTAAAGTACATTTGCTTATTTTGAGAGATTCAAAATAATGTAAAATCCTACTTATAAAAATTAAAATGAGAAAAAAAAGGTTGGATGGTTGCGCGATCACTCCTCCACGTAAGGTGGCCACACGGCCACTTTGTGTGACCACCTTAATCTTTTCTTAAATTTTTTTTAAAATGATAAGTTAACTCGCTTTTACAAAAGTGAATATTTTGTCAAAATATTCATATAATAATGGAAGAATATAGATTTATAAAAAGTGTTTCTGTTTTGAAGAATGTTTTGTGTTTTTTGTTTATTATTATTATTATTATTATTATTTATCTTGAGGACAGAAAAAAAAAATTGTAATAAACATAGCTCTGTCGTCAATGCCCTGGTTTTTTAAACACATCTAGTATTTCAACAATTATTATAAGGCCACCTTGGTTTTGTAATGCCCTCCTTTTTTAAATACATCTTGTATTTCAATAATTATATTGAAATCAACCGAACACCACCATCGGAATCTGCCGAAAGCCACCGCCCAAAGCCACCGTCATTCTTACATTTGAATGATCCTGAAGTCATTCTTGTTCTTATAGTATCTCCACAAAACTTGAAGTTGAAAATTTTGTGATATCACACTGAATGATTTGTATTATAATCGATATACAAATATAGAACAATTTGATAAAAACAAAAAGAGAAAAAAAACTTACAAATATGACATGAGTAGCAAATCAACACAATTATCGGTCACACTAGCATTAATGCAACCATCAATAACCCAAACAACAACAACAAATCAAAAAACCCAATTGCATTCAGACCAGCACTCATTAAGACCAATCGAAAATCTCGACAGTGGAACAAGATCCTTAAGTCTGCAAAACCAAGAAAAAAATGAAGAACACAAAACCAAGAAAAATGACAAAAATCACAACCCAAAAGACGATGGCTTTGGGGTGGTGGCCTTCCGCAAATTATGGCGGCGGCATTTGGTGGAGGAGGCAGTGGCTTGTTTATGGATAAATCTGATGAGTTGAAAGGAAAAGATCCAGTGTCAAACCTCTTAATTTTTTGTCGATAGGTTTGTTTTGTGTATAGTATCTAGTGTTTAGCTAACGTGTCAATTTCTTATTGGATTTTGTAAAAAATGGGTTTTACACAACATCCGGGCTGAAGGTATTCTTTTTTAAAAAAACTCATTTTTTTTTTCCTTCAAATCCAAAATTTAAGAAAAAAAAAAAAACTTCTTAATATTCTATGTGTGGGGTAACCGATCACCCTAATAGACCACCGAGTGTGGCCGCAACCACCCCATGGCTTAGGGGTGGTCGCAACCACCCCCCAAGTATCATCAGGGATGGTCTTGTCCACATCGAGTGTTCTGTTAGGGTTGCCGGCCACCCCCTTGGGGTGGTCGATCACCAATAGAATATTCAGAATTTTTTTTTATATGTAAATTTTGGATACGTTTGATTCAATTCCAGTAAGAGCATATATATTATCACCAAATAAAAGAATATAAATGATCGTTTCATTCAAATTTCTTATATTCCCATTAATACTTATTTCTATTCCTAAAGTAATGATCATTCCGAATTTCAAACATATCCTAAGTTTTGTCCTCCAAAAATATGGTACAAAGATCTTTCTAATTAAAATACTTCCCTTTGCTTGCAAACTTAAATGAAATACTTTGCTCTTCTTGAAAATAAGAGTGATTTTTTTTTTCTTGAAACACAACCAAAGAGGTTTTTCTTCTTGTTGAAATACTAGGGATACGTTTGGTACGCGGAATGACTATTCTAAAGAATAGTTTTTATTAAGAATATAATGAGTAGAGTGCATTAGCCTTTGAATAGTCATTCCGATGACCAAGAGAGAATAATTATTCTTTCAATTGAAGGAATAGATAGTCCTTTTAAATTAAAAATAATCATTTTTTCATGTCTATGATAATAACATTACAAGGCTAATTTACTTTACTCATTCTATTCTTAATAAGAATTATTCTAAAAAATAGTCATTTCACGTACCAAACATAACCTAGATGTTTTAACAAATATCTAATGACATCCTTAGATTGAAGAAAATCACATAGCCATGTGTTTAAATGAAATTCTTCGACCTAAACCTGGTTTAACAAACATAATCTTTTGTCGTGGCCTTGGCACGGGTGCATTTGCTGACTTCCCAAAGAGGTCGGTGCAAAATGTGCAATTGAATTGAATCAAGGACAGACCAAACCTCCCAAAAACTTTTTTTTTTTATTTTTAAAAAAAGTATATTTAGGATTATTTAAACTTTAATTTCCTAAGAACAAAACTAAAACAAATTAACGTGGAAATTCGACATTAATTATGTACATATATCACCCGAGCATCTCTAGCTACTATTTTATTAAATTCCATCTGACATCAAAGAATCAGGTTCCAAATTTCTGATTTATTAAATGAATTAAAAAAAAACTATTGAAAGTTACTGATTACCATTATGTATAGAAAATTATGTTATATTATATTGTTTTGGTACTTGTCAACTTTGTCAACCAAACCTTATCTCAACCACCGATGGCATCCTATGCATGCGAATCCTTTTTGCCACTCTAGTTAACATCTTCTTTCCTATATTTCCCAACTGCCATATATTTTCTATGCATGATGTTAACATGTGCAAGCCCATTTGCAAGTAATAATAAAAGAGAGGAAGGAAAATTATAAATTTGGCTTAAGAAAGTTCTAGTATCATTTTCTTTTTAGGATCATTTCAAAGTTCAAGAGAAGGTTATGTCCCAAATTTGATGTTAATATGTTATTGAAGATTTTTAGGGATTAGGATCAAACGATGGCTCTGTTCATTTTGAGGAAATGCTAACTAGTGATTAAATTAATATTTAACATTTTGTTTTTTAACGTATGAGTTCAAACTCTGATTCGATAAGTGAGGTTGAACCGTAAAATATTTCATTTAAATGAGAGGTAAATTATAGAGAAAGGGTTGAAACTTCATAGATCACCATTTCTAATACCATGTTAAATTATTAATTATCTCAAAAATTTAACATTATATTCACAGTTTACTCTATTTTAATTTAAATCAATCACGTATTGTTTGGTCGCACACGTAAATGAAGTATTATAATATTAGTTTAAATAATTACATATACTATTTTTAATTTAATTTTTTAGATAATTAGTAATTTAACAAAAACGTTATAAAATTACTTTATTCTTCCTTTTTAAGAAAAAGTGAGGGCAATAAAAAAAGAAAGAATAGAAAATGCCAAAAAAGAAAAAGAAAAGAGAGGATCAAAGCTTAACTACGTTTCCAATGAAAGTTATCGAATGTCTCTATAGGTTTCTATCAAATGCGGCAAAAGATGTCTTTGAAGCCACCTTATCGGATCATGAACATTGATTCTCCACAAAATTGTTCACATCGATTAGATTGGCTCACCTTTAATCAATCTATTAAGTTAGTGTTAGATTTATTTAATATAAATAAATAAAATTTAATTATTTTGGATATTTCAAATAATTATGAATTATATTTACTTTAAAGTTTTGGTGGTTACAAAAGAGATTAAATATGTTATTTAAGGTTTTGTTGTTACAAAACAATTAATATGATATTATAGTGTCCATTAAAATTGGTTTTGGTGGTTACATTTTGTGACCATTAGATCAAATGATTTTGGATCATTGGATGTGTTGAAAAATCATTATAAATATGACCCTATAGTCATATGCAAAGACACACAAGCATATAATTTCTTTATTGTTTCTTACAAATTTCTTTTGTGCAAATTCTCCATAAGGGTGTTTCTTGTTATTTTAGAAAGTGTTATTCTAGAGTAACATTTGGGCTTCATTGTATCCTGGGAACTATTTTGTCAAATTCCTTAGCACTAAGAAAGGGGACAAAATACGTTCTAAAGATATTGTCATTGTGATCAAGCCTTGAAGTCCTAATTATTTTATTACTTATTTTTATTGCCTTCATATTTTCCTATTTTCATTATATCTTCCAACAGTTAGTGGGCCCTTTAATAAGCTTAATAGGATTAGTGGACTTTTCTTATAATAAATTAGTTTTAATGGGGCATTTACTTTGTAATTCTAGTGGTAATTATGTTAAAGTGTTGGGTTTTGTTGTAAGTTGAGTAGAGTTGTATAAATACATTAAGGAAAATCAATGAAGGCATCTAGAAGTATTATCCTAGAAAATTCTATCTTCTGCCTTATTTCTTGGAGGCTGATGACCTAGGAATACTCATATAATTACTCCCTCTAACACCAAGCACTAAAACGTCATCCGAGTCTATTTACAATGTTAGTTTTTTTGTGTAATGATTGGACATTGACTTTTTCTTTAAGGACACATAGGTTTCACTTATAATCATGCAATGTTTACCTTTTGCTATATCTAGAAACATCGATTTTTTCTATAGTGCAGAAGTACTTGAGTGTCTTGGGAAATATATGACATGAAATGCAAGTTATAGGATCAACTAGTTTGTGGTCAATTTGGTCGACAAAGATGTGCTATCCTCATTAATAATTGCCCACCAAATAGTATGACTCATTCAGGAAGCTTGGAGATTATAGGGGAAGAGGACAAAACTCACACAGGCGGTTAAATTCCAACTTATGACAATCAAATTGTGTAAGTATAATTAAAATTTTTAATTGCCACTCAATCACCATTTGGAAAATCAGTTCACACATAAAATTACTCATCTTGCATAACTTTCACAAGTAATGCATAAATGTATACTTACAAACCATTAAGCACCAAGAAGAACATCATTCACTCAATATGGACCCCACACACATTTTTTATTATTATTAATAGTGAAAAAAAAAAAAAAAACACACACACACACACAAAAGATGCCTTGCATGAAAACACAAAACAAATATAGGAAAAAATTATACTTTATCCCTTAATGTTTGAACTGTTTTTCAATGTCGCATTCAATGTTTAAAATTTACAATGTACCGCATCAAAGTTGTAAAAAATTTTCAATTCAACCTCTCCATTACCCTCCGCTGTCTCATTTGATGAAAATTGCAATTTTTACTATTTACATCTTCAAATTACCCTTAACTAAACTTTTTATTTTTCAAAATATCATTTTTTTATTAAAAAAAAAATGAACAATAAAAAATCTAATTTCTGTAAGTTCATACGGCAAAATCTAACAAAAGAGTTAAATTGAATTTTTTTGCAAACATTGAGAGGATACATTACAAATTTTTAAATGTTGAAGATTAAATTGAAAATTCATTTAAACATTATGAGGTAAAGTGTAAATTTTCTAAAAATATATGATAATATGCACAATAACATGCAAAATGCAAAAATACATGCCCTAGGATAATGAACGTGACTCTAAGGCTCCGTTTGTTTCGGCATAAAATAATTTTTAAAAATCATTTTCCATGTTTTTCGGTATTTGGTGGGACGGAAAAAAATAGTCAACGGAAAGCATTTTCAGTTTGATCGAAAAATCTTCTTTAATTTCCATAAAATAGTTTTCACTTTTTAAAACTGTAAATCATTTTTCAAGTTTGAATGTCACATTTTCAAATCGGCGGACCACAGTCAAAACACCATCATACCCCGCCGAAACCCGGTCAAAACCTGCCCAAGACATCACCGGGACCTAGTTGGGACACCGCCGGGACCCCGCTAGGACCCGCATGAGACATCACCGGGACCCGACTGGGACATCGCCGGGACCCAACCGGGATATCACCGGGGCCTAGTTAAGACTCGTCCGGGACCTACCCGAGACATTTTTTGGACCCGACCGAGACATCACCAAGACTTGCCCGGGATATCGCCAAGACTCGGTCAGGACTTGTTCGGGACATTTTTAAGATCTGACTGGAACATTGTTGGAACTCGCCTAAACCCAGTCAAGACTTGCCAGGGACATCGCTGGGATCCGGTCGAGACCCGTCCAAGATATTTTTAAGACCCGCCCAAGACATTGTTGGGACTCGACCGGGACATCGCTAGGACACACTCGAGATATTTTCGGGACCTAGCCGAGACATTTTCATGACCCGCCTGGGGCATTGTCAATACCTGACCGGAACATCGCTGGACCTACCTAGGACATCGCCGAGACTCGATTAGGACTCACCCGAGACATTTCCGGGACCCGCCCGGGACATCGTCGGGACCAAACCTGGACATTGCTAGGACCTACCCAAACCCAGTCGGACTCGCCCAAGACATTTTCAACACATGACCAGGATATCGCTGGGACCCGATAGGGACATCACCGGAACCCATCTTATAGGGTCGTCAATATTTCATACGACTTTTAAATTTCGCACGAATTCAATACAAAATTAGCGCGTTAAGATTAAGGAGCCTTACACGTTTAATTAAATGGATCAGGTTAGGTTGACCTATATATCTTATACTCATACTTCGATATAATCCGAATCTGACATAAGGGCTAGCAATTTTTTATATGATCTAGAAACCTGACATAAACTCAATACGAAATTAGCAGGTTATGATTGAAGGGTCTGATATATTTAATTAAATAGGTCAAATTCAAATTGATCTATATAATTTTATATCAATGCATCGACAAGCAAATAAGATATTACGGCCGCTTGCAATCTCTTTTTCTTATTTTGTACATTTACAGTTCACTCGCCAGTCAAAGAGGGACTCAAACGTCTCTATCATAAAACGCACCCACCCTAAATTCCAAGTCCAATTTTTATAACTAAAGGGGGGGTGGGAAAAGGGCAAATAGTTGTTGCACATGTAATAGATTGGCATTAAAGCCTTATCTTTTTTTTTTTTTTTATGCCTTTATTAATGTTGAACAATTACTGGTCCTGATCTATTTATTTATACCTGCCTAGCTTGCAAGTGGCAAAACTAAGGACCAATCTATTGGTCACAAGTTTTCTAGCCAAAGAGGGTAAAAACTTGGTTCATAGTTGATGACAATTTTCAATCAATCTCTGCAACATAATAATTGCCCACCACATAATATGACTTATACAAGAAGCTTGGAGATTATAGGGGAAGAGGACGAAACTCACACATGCGGTTAAATTCCAACTTATGACAATCAAATTGTGTAAGAATTATTAAAAATTTTAAGGCGTAATTACTTTTTCTCCCATGAACTACCACACATTGTCACTACGCTCCCATAAACTAACATTCTGACCAAATGACTCCCAATGGACTACTATTTTATTACCTTTGCCTCCGCTGTTAGAGAATCTTGTTAAATTTGACAGGATATTCTTTTTTTAAACATTAAATTTTGTAAAAGGACATAAATGCCCCCAAATAAAAAATATAGAAATTAAAAGTTGAAAAATAAGAATAATATAAAATGTAAAAAATTTAAACAAAAAAAAAATAAGAAAGAGTGGCTCGAGCCACTTCCAATGGCCTATATGGGGGTGGCCGAACCACCCCAGGCCAAAAGGGGGTGGCTCAAGGGCCTTGGGTGTAATTTCGGCCACCCCTAGACTCGCCGTTGGGGGTGGCCGAAACCACCTCCAGGCCAAACAGGGGTGACCGAGCCACTCCCAAGAGTCTTGGGGGTGGCCGAACCACTCCCAAAGGCTTTGGAGGTGATTTGGTCACCTCATACTGGTTGTTGGGGGTGGCTGAAACTACCTCCAAGCTAAACAGGGGTGGCCGAGCCACCCCTGAGGGCCTTGGGGGTGGTTTCGGCCACCCCTAATTTGTTCCTTAAGAGTGGCCGAACCATCCCAACGGTTGAACCACCCTAAAACAACTATTGGGGGTGGCTCAGCCACCACTATTGGGCAAAATGGGGGTGATTGGCTACCCCTTCTCAATTTATTTATTTATTTTTTTTTTTTAATTTTCTAACGGTGGGGGCAAAAGGTAATAAAATAGTAGTTCACGGGGGTCATCTGGTCAGAGTGTCAGTTCATGAGGGCGTAGTGACAATGCGTAGTGACAATGCGTAGTACATGGGAGGAAAGGTAATTACCCCAAGTTTTAATTGTCACTCAATCACCATTTGGAAAATCACTTCACACAAAATTACTCATCTTGCATAACTTTCGCATAATGCATTCATGTATACTTACAAACTATTAAGCACAAAGAAGAACATCATTCGCTCAATCACACAAATTTTTTATTATTATTAAAAAATGAAAAAAAAAAAACACACATACACACACACAAAAGATGCCATGCATGAAAACACACAAAAAAAAAAAAAATTGATGATATGCACAATAACATGCAAAATGCAAAAGTACATGCCCTAGAATAATAAAAAAGTGCACTTATAGGAATGTGACCCAAAGTCCTAGGTCAATTCAACACCACCATTATTCTCCCCCAAAGGGTGGATGCTCACATTTCTTAATCCAAACTTTCTTAACAGTGTGAGGTGCCTTAGAATTTTTAGACTTGTGAACATCAAAAACACCTAATTCTACTATCACTCTTTGATCAACTCAACCAACTTCTTATAACTATTCATAAAATAAAACTCTCATGTGTATGTTCACGATGTGTCAACATGAAATAATTTGGTTAGATGTGACAAATCTTACCATAATGGTGACAAGTAAGAATAAACCTAGAAGTAGGCTGTCTCCTGAGTAGAGGATCTAACTTGAGCTTTGTCACATTGTTACTAACAACCTTTTTACCATTATCAGAAGTGAAAGCAACAAAAGCAATCTTGCCTTAACGATATGAAGGGTTTGTAAAGTACAAGAATCAAATTTAAAACCCAAACTTTCCTTGTCACTATGAGGTTTTCGAAAATTCAATAAGCAATCAAGTTTGTCACTATAAAATCTTTTCAACTGAACTTTAGACTTCTCAAGATCATTCTCAAGTGACTTAATATTCTCATTCCGCACATAATTTTCATATTCAAAGAATCAACCAAGAAATGCGAATCAAACAATTTAGCAATCAAATATTATTTTTCAGGATCAACTTCATTCATCTTTTTAAAAGTCAATTTATTTAACTATTTCAGTTTTGTGCATTCTTTAAACAAATAAAAAAAAATTGTTATAAGCAAGTTGTAAGTCCATATCCTCATTTGAATAATCTTGGGATAATGCACAATGGTCAAGGGTATCATGAAAACTCAATCCACTACCACTCTCCACGGTATCAGTAAAATCTATGAAATTATCATTCTTATTAACATGTATGTCTAAGTTATCAAACTTTGACTCATCACTCAAAGTAGCATTTATGACCCTACCTTTAAACCTTTTGTAGTTATGGCATTCAACCTTAACATGTCCAAATCCATAACACTCATAACATTTGATGCCTTGAGTATTCTTATCTTCTTACCTCTAAAGTATCTTATATTTTTTTAATTGAAAACTCATTCTAAGGGACTAAGATTTTTTTAAAGAAATCTTTAAATAGTAAAACCATTTCGGTAGCCCACTAACTCTAAAGACATCCACTATAGAAGACTTATGTTATAGATTCTTTTACTTACAAAACTTTTGTAAATATGAAGACTCAATCTTGTAATCCTGGTAAACGACACGTTCACCTCCTACCGCAGTGGCTTCAAAACCTCTAACTTTATTATATATGAATCACTTTCTTGAACGAATCTCTTTTAGTTCAAATAAGAACTTTGATGGTTGAAAGCTTTTTTGTGGTTTGAATGAAGAGAATTATCAATGAGATGATAAAAAACTGTTATGCTCAAAATGTCTAAGGAAACTCTCCAAAACAACTGAGAAACTGCCTATCTTCTCATTTGGAAGTCATGATATGAGATGCTTAAATAGAGAGGTGAAAAATCAAGGTTTTAGGTAAAAATCGGCGGAAAATAAAATACATGATGGCTGGGCTTAGTCGATAAATGTTCCCCAAGCCACCCACTAATTATCTTTGGGTTTTTTTCCTAAAGATGATGCCCACTGCTTGGCTGATCGAGCAAGGTCGATGGATCCATCGAGCTCTTTTGCTCAGATTTTTAGATTTCTATTGACAAATCGTTTTGACTCATTGGAATAAAATATATGTAAAAGACAAAGTTGTATCCATTTGATTTAGCTTTCCAATGCCACAAAGCTTGTCTTTATTTTACGTCAAAATCAAAAGATATGATTGTTTTACTTCGACTAGGTTTATGTTGAACAACATATACAAATTTGAATTATTATGTCTTGGATCAACTTTTAAATTGACTTAACCGTATATCTAAAACTTACAACAAAGCATTTTTTAACATTAAATATAAAAAAAACACTACATTTTTCAATCACTAAAAACCTAACGGTTCTCATTTTATTAATTAATTTATATGATCACCAAGTTCATTGAATTAAATGGTTGAGATATGAATATATTGGCATGCTGGTAATTGGACACATTTTTACGCCCTTTTTATTATTAACCACTTTTGTTTTGGGGTGTTGATCACAAACCGCATTGAAAAATTTGAGATCCCTATCCGAGCTGAAGCTAGGTTTGAGCTATCCAAGCTCACTTTATACAAGTTTCAAATTCGGCTCTAATGGCTTGAACAAAGTTTTCGTTTTGAAAACTCGGATTGAATTAATCAATTATAGCTTCCAAGGAACTCATTAATTATGTTCAACTTTTTTTTCTTATTTTATTTTTTTAAAAAAATAGTCTCGCATTCATTTTGTTGATTAGGAAAAACTTGAACCAAATGTTCAGTGATTACAACAATGTCATTGATATATTGAGGGACTTCCTCTATATGAACCACTTTGTTCATGAGAAAAAGTGCATTCTTGGCTATCTTATGAGTTGCATCATTCACTTTTCCTTCTGACATGAAACACCCCTCACTATTGTAATGAGTTTAGCATTATTCTGGCATCTTCTATTAATTGGCTATAATGACACAAATATACGTCATTCTTTCTTAAAGCATTTCTTTCAATTTCCACCTTAACTCTTGAGCAAAAAATGTTGCTCTTAAAGTGACTACGAATTTTGTGATAGTCGGATCAATAATATGATGTTTTGAAGCTTGCAATGTTGTCAAAACCTCCCTTATAGGATCCTGCACAATCATACATATGCCTTTTTTAAAAATAATTTAATTTAATTTAATTTACTTTATCCAGCACAATGTCCCAATTAACCTTCACCAATCCCCAAGAAGGGGCTTTCCACCGGTGGCTCACCACTATCTTTTCTTCTCGTTTTTCACGTGGTTTTATCCGGGCATTTTTGTAATCAATAAGGGAATTCATTGCTTTCCATATAAGTTGGCTTGAATGGTAGAAATCTCCCCATGGATCCAGGAATTTCTTATGAACTAGAACCACTGATTTCTTTCTACCACTGCCATTAGGTCAAAATCATCATTGTCCAAACCATTCTCAATAGAATCCACTATATGAAAAAACTTGGCATTGTCCATGCTACACTTCTGAAGCTTCCATCCACGCATCTCTTGCTGCCGGACAGCTCCATAATATATGTCCTGTTGTTTCCTCCTACAACCTACATATGTGGCATAACACATCAGTCACAATTTTCATTTTGAACAAATTAACTTTTGAAGGCAATGCATTATTAGAGGCCCTCCATATGAATACTTTAACAATATCAGAAACTTTTCATCTTTCATATTCTTTTTCATGTACTGGTGAATCTTCTGACATAAGAACACTCCCCTTTGTCATATGTTGCTCTTCTATTTGCTGGGCGGTAGGCACTTCTGACCTACTATTCAAATCTCCAATTACCAATCTTCTTTAGCCGGAGAACATCATGTAGATTTAAAACATCGACAAATCCGGCCTAAAAAAGAACAACAAAAAAAAGGGCAGGGCAAGCATTGTTGCCAAATGATTTCAATCCTATTTTCTTTTCCTTATTATTGGATAATTTTTCTTGGATTAGGTTCAACTTATAAATTGTTTGATAATATTATACTCTAAACATCACGTCTACAGTCTATACGTGAATCAAAGTTCTCTTAATAACCTAAAACTGAAAACTGTCATCTTATAAAATGTTTCAAAGAATAGTTTCTTCGTATTTTAGAAATCCTTTATATAGGAACACTGAATTTTAATAATAGATAATATCGATTGACATAAATTTTGATATGCATGATAAACAATTCACTGATATGCTTAACAAAATGTTATTGATTTTTTTTTTTAACAAAAAAAAAAAAAAACAAGGGTTAATGTACCCTAACACGGTAATGAAATAAAAGTGAAATATTGGTATATAGTATTTCTCAAAAAAAAAAAAATAATAATAATTTTTTTTTTGAATTTTTCTTTGAAATCTTTGAAAATGCCCTTTACTTGCCAATTGCAGACCTACTCTGGTCATTCAAGTTTCACCACCAGACCAGACCCAGATCGGACCCTCTTTCAAAAAGCTACCTTCCCATTTCCGCGCCTATATGCAAATCTCCAAATACCCAAAACCCTCCTCACAAAACTCACAACCCCACTCCTTTACCTTCAAATAAAACAACAAAACCCTCAGTGCGTCTGTGTAAAAGAGCGAGCAATGGAAGAAGAAGACCAACAAAAGGTCTCAGATCTGATCAAAGAGTTAGTCCTACGCTTGCTCTCTCAGAACCCCACCTCCGATTCGCACCCCATAGACCCAAACTCCCCCGATTTCCGCAACTCACTACGCTACGCGTTTCGCATACTCTCCAGCCGAATGACGCCCTCCGTCGCGCCCGACGCCGCCGCCATCGCCGAGTCCATCAAGCGCCGCCTCGCCACTCAAGGTAAGTCCTCCGAAGCCCTCACTATAGCCGACCTTTGCACCAAATTCGCCTCCAAAACAGGCCCTGGTAGTGTCAATAACAAGTGGGCCGTCCTTTATTTGCTCAAAATCATAGCCGAGGACCGAAAATCCGCGAGAACCCAGTTGGATTCTTCGGCTTTGTTGCCCAATTTGGCATTCAACGATGCCGATTCGGGTCACGACTCGAGGGTTTCGCGTAGTTTAGGCAGCAAAGAAAAGGGTTGGAGAAATGGGGTTTTGTTGGTCTCGAAAGACCCAGAAAATCGGCGTGAGATTGCGTTTAGGGAGTTCGTGAACTTGGTTAAAGAAGAGAATGAGGTGTGTGAAGAGGTATTGGTGAGAGATGTGTTGTATGCTTGTCAGGGAATTGATGGAAAGTATGTCAAATTCGATAAAAATGCTGATGGATATGTTTTACCGGATTTGGTTAAGGTTCCAAGAGCGACCCGGATTATTGTCCGGAAGCTTTGTGAATTGGGCTGGTTGTTTAGGAAGGTTAAAGGGTATATTTCGGAGTGTATGGATCGGTTTCCGGCTGAGGATGTGGGAACCGTTGGGCAGGCCTTTTGTGCTGCATTGCAAGACGAGCTTTCGGATTACTATAAGTTGTTGGCAGTGCTTGAAGCACAGTCGATGAATCCTATTCCATTGGTTTCTGAGAAGGTTAGCTCGGAGAATTATCTATCATTGAGGAGATTATCGGTATGGTTTGCAGAGCCGATGGTGAAGATGAGGCTAATGGCTGTTTTGGTTGATAAGTGTAGGGTTTTGAGGGGTGGGGCAATGGCTGGGGCTATTCATTTGCATGCTCAGCATGGTGATCCGTTGGTGCACGAGTTCATGAGACGTTTGCTCCGGCGGGTTTGCTCTCCACTTTTTGAGATGGTTAGGAGTTGGGTTTTGGAAGGGGAGTTGGAAGATATTTTTGCTGAATTTTTTGTTGTGGGTCAGCCAGTGAAAGCCGAGTCTCTATGGAGAGATGGTTACAGACTCCACGCTGGGATGCTTCCTTCTTTTATTTCGCAATCTCTTGCTCAGCGCATTTTAAGGACTGGTAAGTCAATAAATTTTCTTCGCGTTTGTTGTGAGGATCATGGTTGGGCTGATGCAGCAACAGAAGCTGCTGCTGCCGCTGGGACCACGACAAGAAGAGGGAGCCTGGGGTATGGTGAAACAGATGCCCTTGAGTCTTTGATCGATGGAGCAGCAAAGAGGATTGATAAGCATTTGTTGGATGTTATGTACAAGCGGTATAAGTTCAAAGAACATTGTCTTGCAATTAAGCGATATTTACTGCTTGGACAAGGAGATTTTGTTCAATATCTAATGGATATTGTTGGGCCAGAGCTCTCAGAGCCTGCTAACACCATTAGTACTTTTAAACTGGCTGGCTTGCTGGAAACTGCAATCCGGTCTTCTAATGCTCAATACGATGATCCTGACATATTGGATCGTTTGAGGGTTAAGATGATGCCACATGGAACAGGAGATAGAGGCTGGGATGTATTCTCATTGGAATATGATGCAAGAGTTCCGCTGGACACCGTGTTTACGGAGTCTGTTATGGCAAGGTATTTAAAAATTTTTAATTTCCTGTGGAAGCTTAGGCGGGTGGAACATGCACTTATTGGTGCCTGGAAGACGATGAAACCAAACTGTATTACTTCTCATTCCTTCAGTAAGCTGCAAGGTGCTGTTAAGTTGCAGTTGCTTTCAACATTGAGGCGATGCCAGGTTCTTTGGGATGACATGAATCATTTTGTTACAAACTTGCAGTATTATATTATGTTTGAAGTCTTGGAGGTGTCATGGTCAAATTTTTCAAGTGAAATGGAAGTAGCAAAGGATCTTGATGATCTACTTGCTGCACACGAGAAGTATCTCCATTCAATTGTTGAGAAATCCCTCCTTGGAGAACGTTCCCAGACCCTTTTCAAGTCGCTCTTTGTCTTATTTGATCTTATATTGCGATTCCGAAGTCATGCTGATCGATTATATGAAGGGATTTATGAATTGCAAGCAAGGTATTGATCTTTCCGCATTATCATTCTTATATTTGTGGGCAAAATAATGTTTACTATTTTAAGAATTTCATTTGGCTAAGCTAATATATATGGGATCACATGTTTGCTGCAGAACTATGGAATCCTCTTTACCCTCTCAAGACAAGAGGAAATCACAGAGGCAATTAAGAGATAAAGTGTCAGAGCCTGGGTCCTGGATAGGTGATGGCAGGAAAGCTGTCACACAACGTGCTGGTGAATTATTTCGAAATATGGGACAAGATTTGGATGCAATAGCAAAGGAATATTCATCACTGCTTGAGGGCTTCCTTTCTCAGTTACCTGTGCAGCAACATGTTGATCTGAAGTTCCTTCTGTTCCGGCTTGACTTCACTGAATTTTATAGCCGGTCGAGTCCTAGTTTATAGGAACGAAGTTGACGCATTGTTCAAGGAAAGTTTCTACAATCAACGCATGAAGAAAGTTCTTCAATTTGCAACTGCCCCTGGCCATGTGACTGAACAATCATGCAGGGGCCGGCTGACCTCAGGACGTACCAGATCAAATCTAATTGCTTGAACTTAGGTATGGGAACTCTTAGCTCCTTTTTGTTTTTGTAATTGTGTAAAGGGTTCAAAATATCTTCTGGGGTTCTGACGCAGGTATATTTTAATTTTCAGATGGTGGTTGCTTTTTTCTGATGGCTTGTGTGGAAGATAAATTGACTTGAAGGTATATATATTTCGGGGTGTGAAATGTGGTAGTGTACACGTTTTGTATTTGATGTCTGGGTGATTTGCTTTTGGTGATTTCTTGTGGCTTCTGCAAGTTGTCCATCCAGAGCTTGCACACTTGTACCATAAAATTTCTATTGGCTGCTGATAAGCAATGTGTGGCTCTCAATTGTTTTGTATCTCCCTTTACTTCTTCGATTCAATTACTCTCTCTTCTTGTTCCTTTAGATTGTTGTGTTGTGGCATAGAAACAAACCATTGTGCTTGCCATGCGATGCTGTATATGTTCTTATCGTGGAGGTGGATCTATGGAGTTCTCATTATATGAAGAAATTGACAATTAGTGCAATTTATAAGTGTGTGCCTGTTTAATGGTATTGAGGGAGGGGATTAATTTGGAGCCAAGTGGATGGTATTGCAGAGTTGAAGAGATGTGTTATTGATTTGTATGTTTAACTTTATGCCTTATAGAGTAATTTCCTTGGTTTCACCATGAGAACTTGGTGATGGAAATAGGACCTTTGTTTATGCTGTTGAGGGAATTTCATTTTTCTTGTAGATATTGTTGGTCAAGGCCTTGCTAGTTAAGTTCTTTCATATATGTTTTATGTGGAAACAGTGTGGCTTGGAGAATGCTGGTAAATTTAACAAGAAGAAATATATTGATAGAATGGTCTTTAAAGATCAACTTGGCCACTCTATTTGGTCAAATTGGAAACAGGTTCAGCTGTCTTCAATTTGTTCCACTGAGAATGCTAGTAAATTTCAGCTCATTCTAATTTCTTAGGTACTCATCTGAACTGCATATATCTCGTACTGGCTAGAACTACATCCCATTTCAGCCTGGTTAGTTTGCTTTATAACCCAGCTCTTACCTATTTTGAATTATTCACACACTGGTATTCAGATTGCCTGCTCGTTTCTTTTTGGAACATATCTTTGACGATTTTTTCCTTTGGAGCATATGTATGTTCATGGTCAGAATTTAATGTTGTTACATCTAACGGTGTAAATGACGCTAATTTGTTTAAATTTTTTTCACGTGGCATCAATCACACTGTTAGATACAAAATATGAAATCTTGACTATAAAATATCTCTTCTGCATTTCACTTGAAATTGAGAGGATCTTATTAGGTCTGGAATGGAGTTATCCAAAACAGAGCTTGGGATTGATATGCTGCCAGTAGATACTTTTCTGATGGGAACGAAGAAAGTGGAAGGGATTTTGTGACATTGTTAGGGCTTCTCATTCTGCGAGGAACCCATTTGTAAAACATGTTCATCTTAAACAAAATTGTTCACTGGAGTTCTTGCAAAATAGGGATGAATATTTTTTCCAATTAGTCTAACTCTTGAAAACTCGCTAGATATGAAACTGAATATTTAGAGATGTTTTCTTTATTCCTAATAAGATGGCACATCGGAATTCATTGATGCATACGTCAAAACAGTATGCAGCTTATCTACAACAGGAAATGTGATGCATAGTCTCAAATAAATAAATAAATAGATAAATGACAGCAAATTTAAAACAAAAACATAAATGAGTTGCATGGCCAAAAATAAGATCAAATCAGTCAGTCAATTTATACTTCTTATGGGAACCAAACACCAGTTTTCCGTCACGTCTGCGGGGACTTACATTTGGTTGAGTTGCCATTGCATCTGCAGCATCCAATGCTTGCTCTTTCAGTTCAGAAGATAATTCTGGCACAGCTGAATTTTCCCCATCCAAGCGCCTTGCCAACCCCTGGAATGGTACGAACTTCCCTTTCTCCTTGGCTTGCTTCTCTTGATCTTCAACTGTTGCTGCATTCTTTGGTTCTGGTTTTTCAGGTTCTTTGTAATCTAGAGGAGGAGCAAACTCCACCTCACAGTCTGTATCAATAATATTTATAGCAGCAGAAGGCTTGGTCTCTAATATATTGATGTAAAACTTCTTACTGTTATGGTTGATCGTGATAGTATCTCCGACTGTCAGGCAAGAGAAGTTCCTAAATATATCTTCCAGCAGATCCTTCATGTTGGAGACGTGAATGAAATCTGTGGTGTGGGGCTGCAACTTCATGTAAGTTCCTCTGTCAAGGCTCGCATTCTTCACAATCACAAGGTCGCGCTCTTGCAGCTGCATGTTGTCCATCATCCAATTTGGTAAGAAGATGGAGTTTTCCTCGCCAGTGAACTCCAAGACCCCACAATGTGAAACTCGCCCAGAAGATTCGTTTTGGATTTGAAACTGCATTGGGTACTGGATTTCGAGACGGAGGAGACGCATGAGAGCGGAAGTCGGCATTATGATTTTGTCGCCGTTTTCTGGGAGTGACTTTTCTATCTTAGAGAGAGGGTAACAATGATAAACCTGTTTAAAGGATCCAAGCAATGTGCTTTCAGCAGATGTTTCGGAAGATTGATCAGAGTTATAGCTGCTGCTTTCATTGGATTGATTGGAAGACCAATCATCAGAAGACCAACCATCTGAAGACCAGCCATCAGATTGATCAGAGTTATAGCTGCTGCTTTCATTGGATTGATTGGAAGACCAATCATCAGAAGACCAACCATCAGATTGATCAGAGTTATAGCTGCTGCTTTCAATATTGGATTGGTTGGAAGACTCATCTGATTATGGTCGCTTTCATCAGATGCTTGGCTGCTTTCTTTGGATTCAATGGAAGACTTACCAGAGAAATCACTGCCTTGTTTGTTTGGATGAACGAAATCATTGGTTTCTTCATGTTCTCCATTCTCTGCTCCTTTTTCATCATGCCATTGAGAAATAAGTTCCCCAGAGACTTCACTTAGGCACTTTTCAACATCTTCTTGGAAAGCCTGCACTCCTCTTTCTTCACGTTGTTCTTTTGGATGAATGAAATCACTGCTTTTGTTATGCTCTCCATAAGTCACAGCTTCTTTTTCCTCTTCTTCTTTAGAACTCTGCTCCATGAAGATTGATCAGACGTACTACTCAAGAAACACTCTTTCTATACAGGTGATGGAGGAGGCGTCTCTTCCTTGTGTGTTTGCACGTAAACGTGTGGTATTAATATTAGGGTTTTTATTTTGCGTTATCGTAATCGGTTTAGGAGTCTCTTTGCTAACAAGCGCAAAGATTAAGCAACCTAGGGGTATCGGCACTGACTTCTTTCAATTACAACTCCAGACGGTGCATGTGGCGTACTTCTATTGTCAAACTCTCTTTCTTTCTTTTTTTCTTTTTTAAACAAATTATAAAAGAATGATCTTTAATCGCAGAAATCGTATATTCACAATGGATTGAATTTCATACCTCCATCTTTACAGGGTCATTAGGAAGCTCCCTTTTCAAATACCATCATTGTAATACGGACTAGACTTGCACTGGTAATCATTATAGGAGTATTAAATTTAGGGTAAATTATACTTTATCTCCAAAACTTGCACCTTATTTAAGCTTCGGCCTCTAAATTACGACTCACATAAACTTAAACTATCGAAACAAACGGAAACTTAAACTATCAAAATGTTTCAAGTTACCTTTACACGGATTAGGATGTCGTTTAAGGCATCAAATTTAATAAGGTCCCCAAATTAATAAATATTAATGAAATTGTTTTCCATTAACAAAAAATATTTAAAGCTCTAATTATAGCCTATATTCTCTAATTAAGGCTCCAAATTAAGGTAAAATGTAAATAAGTATTTAACATTAGCTTTTGTCTAACCGTAATTAATAAATAATTATGATAAATAAGTAATAATAGTCAATATTCTCTAATTAAGACACCAAATTATGATAAAATTGATAGCATTGAATAAGATAATCAAATAATAGCTTTTGTCTATACTTGTTCAAAAATATAGCATTTATGATTGGAGTCTAATGTTCAAAATAAAATAGGAAAAAAAAATTAAATTAAATGTTAAAAATATGAAAAGTCTTTAAATATTTTATTCAATTACGAATTTCTTTCCTTATAAGTTTTCATTTTTTTTATCTCTTCATATGAGACTCATATAAATTTATACATCCAATAGTGATAGTGATATTTGGATGGATGAAAAAGAAATTTGGGTAACTTTTCTAGCATATCCATTCTCTATTCAAGTCTTATTCAAATTCGAATTATTCTCTTATTCTCTAATTTCATTATTTTCCAACAATTCATTGTTTAAGTCCTTAAAATCATTCAATATCTTATCAATGAAAAAAAGCAATGTTAGTAACCAAAAACTTAATCAAAGTCTAATTTACCCTTAGATGTATCGAGAAAGGGGTATAGCTTAGACAAATATGCATCCACACTTTAAGCGCACAATTCAGAACAAAAAAGGGGTATAGCTACATCTTTCTTTTCTTTAAATATAACATATTTTCATATTTTACATTCTCATGAGACAAGGTTTCTTTCCCACTCAATTTTTGGGAGTTTGTTGCAGAGATGGATAATAGATCAGGGAGGCCTCAGGGTGCTTTTGGGAGCACTTATCCAAGGGGTATCCGCAATGGCAAATCTCCATAAAGCACTGACATGCTCAGGTAAAGCATATTCAATACCAACACGTGGACCTATCAGTATCTTTTCAGGCTCTGGACCATCCAAGAGTTCTAAACCACCTGCCCCACACCCTTAATCGTTTCAGAGCTACATAAAGTCCATTAATCAAGTTCAAAGCTCAAAATGTACAATCGGTGAGCTTACCAGGAGCATAGAGGCAATGGTTAGACCATTCTGTTGACAGACCCAGTGCTTGACCAATCTAAAATGGGGAAATATAGATATTAAGCAATTGAAATACCCAGAACCCGATAAAAGCAGTATATAAAGTCATCAAACCAATTCAGTGACCTTTAAGAAAATGTCGTCCATCCATAATCAATTTTTCCAGTATGTCATGGCAGGCAAACAACTTTAAAAAAAATGTAGTTATGTTACTTTGCAATTTTTATAAAAACTCATACTACCTAGTACAGCCTCTCATGTTTAAGAAGAACAAGGCATTACTGGGAGCTATTACTATGGCTCCAGACTCATTCAACCAATAAAAGAGAGAAAGTTCCAAATACTCATCATATTATGCATAACAATTATGTACATTGATGATCATATTTGTCAATCTCAGCTACAAATCTGAGGGTAACTTCAGCAGTTGGGAACTTCTTAAATTATATAATCCATACAGTTTAAATAGAAGGTGAAACTAATATTTGAGAAGTTCCAAGCAAAAGGGCCAGAACCACTTGATTAACAAAAGTATAAAGTAAAACGATAAAGAAGCTTTATAAATATCCTAATCTAGCCTTCTTGGATGACAATTTTTGGTCAAATAGCTGTGTTGTAAAGCACAACTGCTCAATGGCAATGTGAATATAGAGAGCCGTGTTAACATTACACTACTTTTGTTGAACACTGTAATTCTCTTTTTTTTTTGTAAGTGAACATTGTAATTCTTCTGATTTGACTCACACAACCCCCCTGTCATGAATCCCTTGCAATTTCTAGGTTTTATTTTTATCGTTATTTTTTTTTTGGGTATCCCATAAAAGTTTCATGGTTCTGTTCTATTAATGCTACTAAACACTAGTGTCAATTTTAATACATTTGTGAGTGAAATTACTTTCCTCAGTTTCATTCCTCGGTCAAACTCTCCAGACTTTTGCCTCTTCTATATCAGAAAAAACGTTTGGCAATTTCATTAGAGATGATTGTGTCATACACATAACTAAAAACATTGATTAAATACATCATATTTATTGAAAGCAAGTATTGTACAAGAAATTGCATATAAGAAAAGTTAATAATTAGAAAAGCCACTTACAATCACATTATATCCACCTAACACATTGGAGTGTTACAATTCAAAGAATTTCTCTAATTAATAATGCACATTTTCCACTAATAATCAGACAGAGTAAATTGCAAATTCTATACTCATTTAATGCCAAATATTTGTATTTACAGATTTTCATATGAGTAATGCTATGGATTATTTTTTTATCCTCTTTTTATCATTCAAAATTGATGTGGCTATTAAAAGTACCATTGAATTTGGGATGGATCACTATTGAATTTTGATCAAATTGTGCTTTTAATAGACACATCAACTTTGGAAAGATTAAAAAAAAAAAAAAAGGCCCATAACATTACTCTTTTCACATATATTGACTTAACAGTACTCTGCTGACTCATCCACAGGTAAGAGCAAAGATTAGCCTTTATTTCAAACTTGTTACCTGTTAAATAAAATATTACAAACACAACAGTTCTAAATAGAAAAGAAAAGAAGGGGGGGGGGGGGGGGGGAAACTGACCTTTCCAGGTCCAGTAAGAAGAACAGGCTTGTCAGTTTTCTGACCTCGACGGTGCTGAATGGTGTCCAATCCTGTGATGTTATTAATGATGATAAAGATTCCCTTTTAGAAGTAGTAGCAAGATCTCTTTACAAAAAAAGATAGACGACATAAGGATAGAACAAAGGTCATTGTGCAGTTTATGCAATGTACAGCCCAAGGAACAAAAAGGAGAAGAAAAATTAGTAGTTAACAGCTTAAATCCAAGTAACAGGGGTATTAATAATTGTTTTGTTTTCTCCTCTACAATTCTAAAATCTCCATATTGCTGCAAAGCGTTGCTGCACAAGTCTCATTCCAAATTAGGATTCAGGTAGTAACATTCTTGCCTCCCATGTAAATTTTATTCTGGAAAACACCACCACGATAAATTTGGTTACTTTCTGCATTAAGTGAACTAGGCTTTTAAGTAGCCAAACCTACTCTTCAAATAATCTCTGCTTTAATGTATTTCTTTATCGATTTAGAATGGAAAATAACTAAAAGTTTTGGCTAATCATCTCCACATAATTGGGATTTGTATTCGTGAGTATTTGATCAATTTCTGTCAGATTTTCACATGTGAGGAAATCTCACATCGAGTAATAACAACAAAAGTAAGTGGTTAACATAACATTCTTAATCCAAACCTTTAGGTTATGTTTGGTACGCGGAATGATTATTTCTTGGAATAGTCCTTATTAAGAAAGGAATGAGTGTAGTGAATTAGTATTGTAATAGCTATTCTTATAACCATGATGGAATGGTTATTCCTTCAATTGAAGGAATAGACATTCCTCTTAAATTTAAGAGGAATGTCTATTCCTTTAATTGAAGGAATAATCATTCCCTCATAGCCATCGGAATGGCTATTTTAAAGCTAATGCATTAGACTCATTCATTTCTTAACAAAGGTTATTCCTTGGAATAGCCATTCCGCGTACCAAACATGTCTTTAGACTTAAACTTTTGGATTGAAGTGGTGTCCCAACATTCGTATCATATTCTCACTTAAAAGTTCCCCAACTTTTGTTTCATTGCCTAACAAGTGGTAACCAAACAAGGCTTCATGCTGGAGTTATCTAGGGTTCTTGATCTTCTTACCCAGTTGACAACTCCCCAAGGTGGCTGACTCTCTAAAAATTTCCTAATTGGATTGGTGGGTTGTAAATTTGTCTTAAGGATGACCACAGGAGGGCATGATCTTTGCCTACCATAGACACAATCGGCTAAAAGTGTATACATTCTAGCGTTGATAGAATAGGATGATCACAAGTTACAATAACACAAGCTTAAACCTAGCCAATGATAATAAGCTACAAGAAGTATAGCTTTGAAAAAGATTACCACTTATGGGAGCACAAGAACGTATTAAGACAGCAGCCCCAACTCCTTCCTTATCAGCCACAACATTGAGCATTTTATGGAGACCATAGCACAGATACACATAGGCATGCCCTCCTCGTCCAAACTACAAATAACATTTACAATTTACAAGAATTACATATAAGAAAGAAAAAAAAGGAGCTTGAAATTTTTATTCAATGCAGAATGTTCTGAGAAGTGTGATCTTACAACTGGGGCTGTTCTCGCTGTAATTCCAAATCGACCGTGACATGCCGAATCGTTTGGTCTGTAAGCTTCGACCTGTCATGTACTCACGAATGTACATTAAGTTGTATCGAAACATTGCTTCAATTTTCAGAAAGAAAGCCAAAATGGTATGACAAAGTGAGTTTTCCAACGTTTTCTCGGGAAACAAACGGAAGTCAAGAAAAGGAAATTACCTCGGTTATCCGAAGAACAACGTCGTCCCTTCTGAGATGCTTGCCGAGCAAACGTGGCGCGAGATCGAGAGCGTCGATCAGATAGAACTCGGGAGACAGGATTGTCATTCTGTCAAAAGAGAGGTCCGGGATTGGAAACGTGTTCAATTTGGGTTTGGGTTTGACCCGAATGCTCAGTGTTTTGGAGCGGTGACTCGGCCGGGTTTCGTGGTCAACGGCGTCTTCTTCGGCTTCGCTCGTCGAAATCGGTCGCTTGGGTTTCGCCGCTCGTTTGAAACGCTGCGTTTTGTTCATTTCGTGGCCCGCGGAAAGCAAGGGGAGCTGTTGAACGAAGAGAGGAGTGGACTGGGCGCTTGGTCTGTTCAGGGGTTTTGGCGGGGATTTGTTTATAGATGGTATCT
The DNA here is from genome assembly GCA_900184695.1 of Betula pendula. Classification (NCBI taxonomy): domain Eukaryota; kingdom Viridiplantae; phylum Streptophyta; class Magnoliopsida; order Fagales; family Betulaceae; genus Betula; species Betula pendula. The sequence continues at coordinate 500,878 of FXXK01000396.1, forward strand.
AATGTCATAGTCACCCAACGCTGAAATTGCAGAGTCTAGAATACTGACGTTCACGTCCGTCCCAATAAATTTTTGAATAAATCGTTGTTAGAAAAAGAAAATTCAATGATGAATAGTGTGAAATAATTGTGTGATAAAATGTGGTTTCAGTAATTGAATTGTTGATTTGATGGTTTTGATAAACATGCTTTAGTGCTAAGGTTTTGCCTGCTATAAAATATTCAAGTCGTAGGCTTGTAGCAGAATAAAAAACAGAGATGAGTTGTAGTCTTTTAGACGTAAATAAATTGTTCATAATACAAAAAAAAAAAATAAATAAATTGTTCATGAGTTGTAGCCAGTAGCCTTGCCAATAATATAGCGATGAAAAACTGATAGCAATGAATAACAAGCTAATTAATTCAAAGAATAGCTCAACTGGTTGAATACTATTCCTCATATAGATGAAGGTCACACATGCTAAGGAGACTTGAATCATAGCCTAATTTAGGAGTGTCAAATTTGTATTCGCGTGTTAAATTCGGATAATGTGTAGAAGGGTATTAACTATATAAGTCAACCTTAATTTGACTTCATTTAATTAAACAGGTCAACTTCTTAACTTTAACCCACTAATTTCGTATTGAGTTCGCGAATCATATCAAAAATTGACAAAATTAAATATCGTATGTCGGGTTCAAGACGTGCCGAGTCATAGATATAAAAATTATATAAAACAACTATAATCTGATTTATTTAATTAAATCGATCAGACCTCTTAACTATAATCCATTAATTTTATACCGACTTCGTGTAAAACAATTTTCAACCTTACTCTGCCTCTCAAATTATAGAGTTACGCCATACATGAATGGTCCTAAATAAGGCCGAGTCTTAAAATCCACCACAGAGTTAAACTTGCTCATAAGTCAAGCCCATAATTCTGAAGCCCACCGGCAGTCCTAGGCAAAAGCCCAGAATCACCTAAAAAAGAGAGAATCTCTAACTTCCCTACCCGGCCTGCCTTCCCACCCAAATCCTGCAAACCGCAAACTCAAAAAGCAGCAGTGTCTATCGTCTACACACTCCAGAGTCCAGACCCTTCCAATTTCCTCTTTCTCCAACCCAATTGCGACTTTTATTATTAGATTGTGAAGAAAAAAAAGGGTTCTAGACCCTTCCAAGCTCGGAACCCTCCAGACAATTTCCAACACCTATTTTTGTCTCCCACTCTCCCTCACTCTCGCGGAGCTCGCTTATCTTTTTGTTCTTTGTTTTCGTGGGTTCTTTAGCATTGGGCAATGGCCAAATACGGCGAGGGCGACAAGCGATGGATCGTGGAGGACAGGCCTGACGGCGCCAACGTCCACAACTGGCACTGGTCGGAGACAGACTGCCTCGAATGGTCCAGAAACCTCTTGTCGAAGCTCCTCTCGGATCTCACCGTCCTCGACGGCGAGGGGAACCTCTACATCAAGACCAAGAAGGTCGACAAGGTCGAGGGCGAAGCCTACGTCAACGTGCGCAAGGGGAAGATCATCCCTGGCTACGAGATCAGCGTCACGCTCGCCTGGGAAGGCGAGGCCAAGGACGCCGACGGCAAGTCCTTGCTCAAGGCCGATGGGTTCGTTGAGATCCCTTACATAGCCGACGAGAACGCCGACGAGGACCCGGATTTGAGGGTCTCGGTCAAGGACGAGGGACCCATTGGGAAGAGGCTCAAGGAGGCCATGCTGGCCAAAGGGAAGCCCTTGATTTTGGAGAAGGTCAGGGTCTACGTGGAGAGCATGGCCAAAGGTGGGCCTGCAAAGGACGATTTGGAGGTCAAGAAGGTCGCGCCCAAGGCTCAGTCTTCGGATTCTCAGACGGCGGCGACAACGGCGAAGCCGAAGGAGCCGGTGGTGGAGAAGAAGGAGCCGAAGAAGAAGGGGTTCAAGACGATAACTTTGACGGAGAAGTTTAGCTGTAGAGCGGGGGCTTTGTATGAGATTCTGATGGATGAGAATCGGTGGAAGGGTTTTACGCAGAGCCATGCGAAGATTAGCAAAGAGGTGGGTGGAGAGTTTAGTATCTTTGATGGGTCGGTGACTGGGACCAATGTGGAGTTGCAGGATGGGAAATTGATTGTGCAGAAGTGGAGATTCGGGAACTGGGTCGATGGCATTCATTCAATGGTGAGATTTGGTTTGATAGGTTATGATTGACTGATGAAAATTGGTTTAGTGACTGGGTTTTTGATGAATGTTGCAGGTGAGAATCGCTCTTGATGAGCCGGAACCTGGGCTTACCGTTGTCAAGCTGACGCATACTGATGTTCCTGAGGAAGACAGGTGGGGTTTGGTTTGATGGGTTCGTTTGAGTTTATCCTTCATTGCTCGGTTGTGTAGGAGGTTTATTGTTGTCTCTGATGGTGAGCTGATTGTCTTGTGTTTTGGATTGTTTTTGGTTGTAGATATGGGAATTCGACTGTGGTGGAGAACACCGAGAGGGGATGGCGGGATCTTATTTTCAACAAGATACGGGCAGTTTTTAGTTTCGGTCTATGATATTTTTGAGATAAAATATGGGTTAAGTGTATAATTTTAGTTGATCTCGCTCTTTTTCCAGCAATGAGATATGACTAAAAATGTTTGGATTAATTGAAACATTGTTAAATGTTGTGGAACGTCTTGATTGGGTGGTTTGTGTTTAGACTGTCTTTTTAGCTGAACCATCACCACCCCTTTCGTGTTTTCAGTATAAAATATTCATTGTTGAACTTAGAAATTTGGTGTCATTGGAAAAGATGTGTCTTGTTAAGATTATGCTTCTGCCTACTTTGGTGTTGTCCTTCATGTTGTTTTCTCTTATACTGCATTCATGATATTGGAATACATTAGTGCCTTTTTGCCACGTTTGGGGAAAGAAACTATGAGGTTTCTGTTACATCTGAATTTCTTTTGTTGTTGTTGGTCATTGTTGTCAATGGTATTGAGCAATTCTAGTATTTAGTAATCATCTTTTAATGATTTATATTTGGTAGTAGGAAATTGGATTTTCGTATCATGGCTTGTTGTGTTTAATAAAGAAATAAATTTCTATAGGTCTATGTTAAATCCAGTTAGCTGAGGCTTTCCACTGGCCGTAAATTTGTAACTCAATCTTGAGCTTTACTTTTGATAAATCTTAAACTCAATCTTGAGATGAACTTTTGATGAGATTTTGGCTTTAGTATTGCTTGATAAATCAGAAAGATCTTGAGGAGGTTGTTCAAATGTTGTGGTTGATTTGGCTAATGGGTCTATACTTGTATGGTAGATTATGGGAGTGTTGCAGGTGTATTACTATCTTAGTCTGAGGGATATTGGTTGAGATGGGGATAATTGGAAAGTCTCTTGCCGCTAGGAGAAGGGCTTCCATTAAGCCAGCTTGTTTTTTCCTCCTATAAAAATTTTCCAGTGAGGTAGTTGGGTTTAAGGCTTAGTTGAACGGAAATATATATTGCCTTGTGGTTTTTGGTGGTAAATATGTGTTGGGAGTCTCCTTATGGCAGTACATTGTCAATTTTAGCCTAGTACTTGAGATGGTAACCATGTTTAAGGCTCCTGGTGTACCTTCATGCTGTAGTTTTTGGTGTGTATTCTTGGGGAAATCTTTTAGGACACTGGTGGTAACCTTTTGTGTTTGAAAATTTCTGACTGCATGGCTGCTTCACTGGTTTGGATATGATTTATGTTTGTTTATTCTGTGGTTTTTTCTTCTTGGGCGGAGGGGAGGAAGAGAGAGGGAAAGGGAGATGGAATGCTTAAAATCTTCCATCATGCCATATGTCCTAGATAGTTTGTGTTCCAATTGGGGGAAAGTTTTGAGCTTTGGGGCACTGTGTAATACTCAAGAGGAAGAAATGGCAAAGCTTCACCTAGTATTAGAAGCTTGAACATTTGAGAGATATGGTTTTGAGATAAAGTGGGGGCAGGATATGTAAGATGTAACTTATCCATGACGATTATATGTTACCATAGATTAGGGTACAAAAGTTTGGTGGATATTGAAAATAAAAAACTGAACATACCAAATTGAGGAAAGGGTTAAAGATTTCAGATGTTTAGCGTTAGAAGTCTGTAGACGAGCTTTTTCCAAGGTAGATGGGCAAGAAGGTTAGGACGAATAGGGGGGGGGGGGGGGGGGGATGAGATATTGTAAAAGAAGAAAGGAGATCATTGGGTACTGATACAGTAGGGTTTGCTTTCTGTGAAAAGACAGGTGGGACTGGTTGAAACAAAATGAGAAATATTTAGTTATGTTGTAATGTGCAACAAAGACTAAAGACTTCGCCTTGTTTTGCTTCAAGCAGATGACTCGTTATGTGTGTTGATAAACTTGATATAGAGTGACATGAGTGATCTTGTGTCCTAGGGTCCGAGAGCTACTACCGGTTTTCACTTCACAAAATCTCACGAAACTAATGTGGCATCTTCTGTGGCAACTGCCACAGTAATGCTTTACATCCTACTGAAGCACTTAACTCTAACCAACTTGTTAAAAAAAAAAAATCACTTGTCACATAGGACAAGTTAGACAGAGTTGGATGCTTGGTAGGACGTGAAGCATAACTCGTAGAAATTTTGTTTTCAAGTCAGTTGTTTATTAACAATTGCTACATCGCCACGTCGGTTTGTAAAAATTATAGAGTGAATTATGTAGTATTTGTAGTAGAACTTTTTAAATTTATGTTATTTCTACATTTTTTGTGTATTCATGATAAGTAATATTAGATATACAACTCTTTTATAATTGATAGATACGTTAGTACATGATTGGAGTTGGTCACTAATTGTTTTTTTTCTTTTTTTAATCCTTTCAATTATATGCTAACACATATTAAAGAGTTGGAAAGGAGTTGTATACCATTTTCTTTGCGCAAGGCCAGTTAATAAAAACTTTGAACAATTTTGCTAACCTACTTGAAATGGAATATACAAGTATTCTGCGTTTTATTGCATTCAGATAATAGTTTCCTATAATAGATACTATTTGAATTAAATGTAAGAAAGTGTTTGAGTGATAACCTAGCTATTGGTTCCATGTAGGGGCAGATATTGCTTAGAACACGAATTTCATTGAAAACGTGGTACATGTCTGTTCTCTAGCACAGCATCCATTGATATTTGAGGTGTCTAATTATGAGTGTATGAATCAGAAAAACGTGATGATGCTCATGTTGGTTTGACGGAGAATTAACAGGGTTTTGCTGGAGACATGTCTGAACACACATTATTGTGTTCAAATTCAATGCCATGGGTGCTTTGTATTATTATATTACTCAGTGGAGCAGGTTTCCCTGTACTAATCTGAAAACAAATGCTTTGGGTGTAAAGAGAAATTTCTTTAAAAGGTGGATGAATGGAAATCATTAACAATAAACCCAAAATTAGACGTTTAAAGGCTTTTGAGAAAGTGAGAGGGTCTTTTTTGATTTATTGATGCAGCAACTTGCTTTTTGAGTGGACTTAAGCACCACTCCCATGGCCTGATGGTGGGAAAGATTATTCTCAACAACAATGAGAATCACGCCGTTGAGATACTATTCGTAGCCCCCATATGCACTTTTTACTTTTAATAATTAAAATGAGTGATTTTTATTGCAGATCTATCATGCTGTACAAACGGGGTAATTATAATAGTTACATAATCGCTAATTACATAATTATTTTTGTAGACAGTTATTAAAAATTGTAACTGTCTAGAATAAGGTGGTTAACAATTTAAGGGTAGGAGTAGGCGGTTAATAACTACTAACCGTCTAATGGTTGAATAGTTGCTGCATTTTGTGAGTGGATAAATAATAACCTTTTTTGGTGTCTTTTATTATGATGGCTTAAATTGTTTGAAGCTTTGGTAGTGGAGGCTGACATGCCATAAAAAGAGGCAAAAATACTAAAATCAGTTCAAAACAATCGAAAATAAATCCTAAAAAGATGCTCAAGGAAAGTCCAAATCCCAAAAAACTAATATATGCTCAAATGACTTATATATAAAAAATGATTATAACAGTACGGTTTATGCTTCAAATAATCGCTAACTAGTGCTTATAAAATAACCGTTAACCGCTTAAGGTGAACTAGTTATGAAAGCTTAAGGTGAACTAGTTATAAAAATAAAATAACTGCTTAAAACGATTACGATTATAGACAATAATCAATAGTTATAACCACTTGTACAGCTCTAAACTGTGAACATGAAAAGGAAAATCCAAAATAAATAAAATGGAAAATTCTACCGTTATTCACGCCTATAGAGAAAGATGGTTATAGGTCAAATTAAGTTCGGTCCATCGAGAATATAGCCGAAGGTTGTGCAGTTTATGTGTGTTTGTATTTCAATCTTAGCCAAACACTTGTGTAGTTCATATAGGACGATCATTGATGTAAAGAGAAAAACATTCGCTGTACTTTATCAATTGTAAATAGAGAGACAACCCTGCACAACAGTACGGGGCATTCAACATTTATTATAATGTTTGATCTTATATCACTTTCACTAATTTCTTAGTTTACGTTATGCACGCGGAATAATATTTTTATTAAATTTTTTTTATTAAAAAAAAAAGTAAAATAAATTAGTATTTGAATAGTTATTTTTATAGCAATAAAAGAATAATTATTTTAAATATTAAAATATTTGTATACTTTAACATTTAGATTATTTTATTTGATTTCTTCCATTCCACTTAAAATAGCAACTCTACGTACTAAATATATTCTTATATTTTTACATGCTAAGAGCATTCTCAGCAGCTTTCTTGTCATTTTTCTTAAATTTTTTTAAATTTAAGGAACTAAACTACTTTTTGCTTCCTTATTTAAAAACACCTCACAATAGATTCCCTAACAATTTCCCTATATCATTAAAATAATATTTTTTACTTTTAACATTAGTTTTTCAGATATCTTCTTCTTCCGATCTGTCTCCAGCTCTCTCCCTCTCGTCTCCGGCGCTCTCTATGTCGTCTCCCTCTCGTCTCTGTCGCTCTCTCTATCGTCTCCCTCTCGTCTCCGTCACACTCTCTGTCGTCTCCCTCTTGTCTCCGGCTCTCTCCCTCTCGTCTCCGTCTCTCTCCCTATCGTCTGCATCTCTCTCCCTCTCGTCTCTGTCTCTCTCTCTCGTCTGCATCGTCTCCGTCTCTCTCCCTATTGTCTGCATCTCTCTCCCTCTCGTCTCTGTCTCTCTCTCTCGTCTACATCGTCTCCGTCTCTCCCTCTCAGTCCGATCTGTCTCTCTGTCTTCGGCTCTCTCCCTCTCATCTGCATCTCTTCCTCTGGCTCTCTAGTCATGTTCGTGAAGTAGGTGGGGAAGAAAGGAGAGGATGCGTGAAGAAGAGAGGGGGTCAAGCATGAGAGGAGAGAGAATTTCGAATTCTTTTGATTAAATTATTGACCGGGTTTTGAACAGTTGAAATATTCAAACCCAGCCTTTAGGGAATCAGTAGGGAACCTGCTGTGGACCATTTTTTGTGTTTTTTTTTTTTTTACTTTTTCCTAAATTTAGGGAAGGGAACAACATATAGGGACTCTGCTGTGAATGCTCTAACATAGCCAAACCCAAATCTCATGATTTCGCGGATCAAGCTTGGTGCGTCCACGTGCTGTGCAATCATCGAGGGGCATGGTATTTATAGTAAACTGCTATGAAGAGGCACAAGAGAGGTTGAAGTAGAGAAATCATGTATAAGAAAGTCATTGATCTATCGCGAGATGCAAAAATTGGGGCAGAGTGTGAAGCCGATGTGCACTTGGGCAACTTGTGAGTTACACCTGCACTACAGTAGATAGTAATTGAATTAAGATTGATCTATAGGTGGATTGATCATGTTATATCAACTAAGTATGTTGAGATAATACACCCCCACCCCCCCCAAAAAAAAAGCATACAAAAATTCATTTAAAGAGAGTTCCATTCATTGGCAGCAAATTGCATGTCTTCTGCTGGCCCGGATCAGTTGTGCTGCCCCCTCTGCAATGGCCAAGTTGAATTTTTGCAACATCTCTTCTTGAGTTGCCCACTTGCTCGGCAGCTATGGCATAGCTCTAAGTGGCCTTTTAACTTATTAGCCTTTGTTGACCTGCCTTTTGCCGAATGGATCAAGGCTATTTTGAGGCCTCATGTGGTGTTGGGTCTTTCTGGATCCAATGTTCAAGAATTTCAGATTTCAGCTATTGTTCACATGGATAACATTTGGCTTTCCCGGAATAAGCTCCTTTTTGAAGATGCTCAGCCTGTCTCAGGTGTTCTGCTGAAGAAAATCAGAATCTTCATCTCTCACCACTTGGAAGCTTGGTGTTTAAGGCACCATATTTTCTCTCCCTGGTCACCCCCGTCTGTGGGTTCCTTCAAAGCTAATTTTGATGTTGCTATTCACCCTTCCTTTGCAGTGGCTGTTGCCATTCTCAAAGACTACTCCGAAAATTTTTTGACAGTTAACACCTTGAAGTTGCTAGTTGTTGATGCGAGCGAATAAAGGGAAGCATTTGCTGAACTCTTTTTTTCTTTTTTTTCTAAACTCTTGGCTGTTAGGAAGCATTTGTTGCACTCTTGGCTGTTAGGATTGCTTCCTCTTTTTGGTGCTCCTCCATTATCCTTAAAGGAGATTCTCTTCTCACGGTTCTTGCTATTAAGGAACCGCAACTTTTTTTAGACTGGAACACTGACTCTATTATTTCTGATATTACTAAGGTTTTAGCTTTCATTTCTGCATGAGAAGTTTTTAAGATTTCTAGATGTGCTAATATGTGTGCACATTTTTTAGTTAGATGGGCCGCTTCAAACATAATGTTTGGCAGCATTCCCCTTAATTCTCCTTTCTTGTTGTCTATCAGGATTAGAAGTGGTAAAGACCCTCCGTTGTAATGGCCCATTTCCCGGTTTCCCTGCTTTGAATAAAAAAAAAAAACCGGAAAAAAAAAAAAAAAAAAAAAAAAAAAAAAACTTTTGTGAGGTATTTTAGTTTACTAGTTACTACCATGCAGCATCTCTAACTCAGCCCCGCGGCCTCAGCGGGATTTCACTTGGAAAATAGTGGAAGTCTTACAACGGAGTTGAAACTAATAAAAGTTAAAACAAAAATGAAATCGTCGCCTGAGAGATTCGAACTCTCGCGGGGAAACCCCATGTACTTAGCAGGCACACGCCTTAACCACTCGGCCAAAGCGACGTTGTGATGGTATTTCTGTTTTCTAAAATTTTTTACGTGCTTTGAATAATTTTTAAATGGCTCTACGCTTGTCCTTGTAGCTTCACATATAGTTAATTACGGCAGTGAATCTTAACCATTTGGCAAAAAAATTTCAAACCATTCTAACCCCAATTATAAACAAGTTTTGTTCCTGCTACATCTCAAATTCGAAATACCCTAAGCGGTCCATAACTTGACATGGCCTGCTACGATTATTTGAATTATCCCATCCAAAGCACAAAATTTATGGACTACATGGAAGAAAATATTGCTGTACTATACATGATGTACGCTTGACTGCATGATAAGAACAGACAAAAAACAGACTATATACAAGATTTGGATCATTAGACAAAATTTTGGATCATTTCTCTAACTTCATCAATCACAAGCCAGGCCTTATGCCCTCCAATTACTTCTGCTTTCATCTCTCCATCTTTCCATAGCTGCAATAGATTTATACAATCTGTTTTGTAACTTTTCCTTATAACGATCTCTCCCTCGCTAAACTCAAGTCGACAAACAAGGCAAAATCTAAGATGGGCATACCTGAATTGTTGGCATCTTCTGCGCAATGAGAATACAAGAGCACATCATTAGAATGCATATATAAGATAAGACATATAACAACACAAATAAAAGTAAATTATACATACTGAGATGTTTCCACGCTTCACTAGAGCTTGAGGTACCTTATTCACATCCACGTAATAAAATTTGGCTCTATTGTAAACAGATAAAAAAGAAAGAAATAATTAATGGGAATTAGATAATAGAGAACATAAAAAGGCTGGTTAATCCATGAGTCAAGGAGCTGCCCATATTAGATTGTACCCTAATAAGCTTGTGGACAAGTCCAAATTGGATTGTTCTAAATCAAGAAAAGTGGGAAGCAGAGAGCAAAAACTGAATGAACTTAAGGACGAGTTATTGGTCTTTGATGTCCAGATTGTGGACAAAAGAGCAGTGATATGACAAAATCAAGGCCGGAGAACAAAGCAGATGTTTAAAACTCATTACTTAATGCTAGAAATATTGTAAAGAAATCTGTTTTCAAGTCATAATGCCTCATGAGACTTTCACTACTCTCATCACCACTATAGACGAATTTCAGCAAGAAAACTCATGCTCATGGATATGGTAATAATACCAAATGGTTACTTCTTCCTTGTATTTGTGAATTGTAAATTGTAAGACACTAAATATTGTAATTGTAAATGGACTAGGGAATTCGATCGAGCAGCCTAACATTGGCAATTGGAATATGCGACTCACTAGTCACACCTAGTCAGTCAACATTGCCAATTATGCCCAAATATGCACATTCTGGTGTACTGGGAACTTTTTGAATGAAGAACCCAGGCATTCAATACTGCTTCTGCTATGAAACTTTGGCACAGATGGGCAAGAAAAACAGCCATTAATACCTAATTTAGACATGTTTGTTTCACATACAAGGGGCAGAGAGAGAGAGGGAAGAGAGTTTACTTTGTATCATACTCAGAAGCCAATTTCTCCAATTTAGGCTTCAAGTAGATGCATTTGCGGCACCAAGTAGCCATCCTGCAGCAAGTGGCAACAATAGGAAAAACCAACCATTTTAAAATCACAATTTTGGAAGAAGAGGAAGAGTTATTTTAAGCCAACCAAGAAAAGCATCAGAAAAATAGTAAATATATCATTAAATTACCATTTATTTCAAAAATTTAAAAGTTTAAATACGTAAAATATTTAATTAAAATAGAAGGTAAATTACGGATAGTTAAGCAGACAAGAAAAAAAAAATTTAATCAATCTTTTTAACTCATATTTGCCATCTTCTAATTTATTAATATCTCTGTTTAGGACATCCAAACACCCAACCAAAACAACACCATTTTGCAAAAAGCTTGCCCATGCTAAGAGCCAGAGACAGAGAGCGAGAGAGAGAGGGACATATACCAGTCGATGAGAATGGGTTGGGAGAGCTGCTTTGCATGGAGAAGAATCTGATCAAGATGATCGGAATCGTTGATGGGTTCCATCTCCACCGTAGTGGGCCTTGACAAATCCGCCCAAAACGCGTCCACTCTGATGTCTCTTCTCAAAATCTTCTTGCAATCTCTGTTTCTACGATCAGCCCAGCACCCAGAACTTCTTTGCAAAAGCATAAATCTCCCACTGCTTAGTAAGTGTTGTTGGTCTCGCTGGTAAACTTCCCTGTACAGAATATGAGAATTCGCTGCTAAAACCGACATTCTATCTCTCTCTCTCTCTGTCTCGCCAACCCTTTTGAAAGAGAATAAAATATTAAGAAGAAGAGGATTAATTGGAGAGGGAACTAAGGTGATGCTCAGGGTGATGGGTGAGAAGAAAGCTTGATAAATATCATTCACTGGAGATGGATATTTATTTGTAAGTTTGCTTTCACAAAAATTTTGTTTTTTATGCTTTTCTTGCTTCGGAAAACTGTGAGAGGTGGTTGAATGGAAAGCTTATCCGCAAGACGGGCATGCGGGCCACAGCTGGAGAGCATAGTTGATCTTTGTTTTTGTTTATGATTATGTTAGGAGGAGTAATTGTAATTCTATTCGTGAGGGCATAAACGGCAAAAAGTTCCATGCCGTTTCAATACAGATGTAAACGACCTGCCGATTTCAAGTCGGGATGGGTAAACGTAAGCGATATGTCGTTTTAATGAAGAACCTATACGATGAATTGCTCGTTTTTAAGGTTAGAAAGCTGGCAATCCACTATTAAAAGGAGTAAGGATCCTCTCCGGTTTTTTTATAATTAAAATTAACTTTTTGATTTTAATTACAAAAAAATCGATCTGTTAACATGGACCGACTCCCATCCATTTCGTTTGAAATGGAGAGAATCTTAATTTTATTAAAAGTGTGTTTGACATTGCATATCAAAATAAATTAAATCGCTCAATGTATTTTTTGAAAGTAGTTTTTAAAAAATTTTGACTTGAAAATGTAAAAAATTGCAGGTAAAAAAAAGGCAATTTTAAAAATACATAATTTAAAAAGTTAAACTGTAATTTTAAAGACCAATTATAATTTTATCAAATGCCTAATTATGTTTTTAAAAATTACATTTTAAAATTGCTTGTTTTAAAATCATTCTTTTTAAATTGAAAGTTTAAAATCACAAACCTAAACCAACCATAAGTAAGTTGCAAGTGAACCGTCAAGATTCACAAGGTCAGGGAAGCTCAAAAACTTGTTTGGTAATTTACTTCAACATAACTTTTACCACTTGTTTGGTGCTTCTTTCCACTTAATTTAACTATATATATGTATTTTTTGCTTTTCTCATTGGCAAATTTATTAGGGACTAAAAAGTGTTTCTAGGATACTACAACTTTTAAATTTGAGGTGACAACGCAAATCACTACAGAATTAAATTTACTTATCAACTTTTGTTACTTAATTTTTTCAACCTTAAACTGAGTTTGTAAACAAATTGTAGTAAAATGGTTAATAGAATGAACATTTTCCATTAGTCAAGGAGGTGTCAAGAGACCACCAAGGGTGGTAGTCTAGTGGTAAACAACACAAACCATGGGGCTAAGGACCCAAGTTTGAATCCCGAAATGGGAATCACTTGGGAAACCGTCTGCCATGGGAGTTGGATGCTGCTAGTGCCCTTGTGGGGCGGGATTAAGCTATGGCTCGGTCGGTCTTGAGGGAGCGCCTGCGGTTCCCACCGTCTAGGCCCCTCCTGAGCGGCGCCCCGCGGATTTGGTGCTACTATGGTCACGCCCAGGTAGAACAGTTACGTTGGTCTCCCCCGCCAANGTAGTCTAGTGGTAAACAACACAAACCATGGGGCTAAGGACCCAAGTTTGAATCCCGAAATGGGAATCACTTGGGAAACCGTCTGCCATGGGAGTTGGATGCTGCTAGTGCCCTTGTGGGGCGGGATTAAGCTATGGCTCGGTCGGTCTTGAGGGAGCGCCTGCGGTTCCCACCGTCTAGGCCCCTCCTGAGCGGCGCCCCGCGGATTTGGTGCTACTATGGTCACGCCCAGGTAGAACAGTTACGTTGGTCTCCCCCGCCAATCCTTTATAATTAGAGAAAAAAAAAAAAAAAAAAAAGGAGGTGTCAAGAGGCTAATTATCCGAGCTTTTTACATAAAATTAGAATATATATATCAACAAAAAACGTCAATCAGCCTATAGCTAAATTGATCATAAAAAACTTGTTAATTTTATTTTTTATTTTTAAAAAATGCATTTAGCACATTTTGCATTTTTTTAAAAAAATTATCATTAATGATAACTTTCAAAAATATGCTTCATGTCATTAGTGACAACAATATTGTCGCTAATGAACATACAATCAGCAATGTTACTTTTGAGAAGCATTTTTTTAAAATAATTAATTTGGTGCTTGTCGTCGCTAATATTCATTATGATGACTATGAACATTATTGCTATTGAATCTTTAATGACAAAGTATTTGCAACCACATTAGTGACGACTTATGTGGTCACTAATAACTTATCAGTGACCAGTTGAAAGGCTTTAGGTCGTAGCTAAACAATATTTTTCTTGTAATGAACGTTAATGACAAATAAATTATCATCCATCAATCACCTTTGTCTGTAAACAGCTAGAAGGAAAGGTAAATTTTGAAATCTAAACAACATCAAAGAAAATTTTCATTTCATTTTCGCTAGGCTAAACTATAAAGGGTACTATGTCATGTTCACAAAAAAAGCACCTACTAATATAACTATTAGCATTGGCCGTAATATATGTCATGTAGAACTAAAGAGTCACAGGTTGGAATGGAACAATCCGTGATAGTATATTGCGTATAGACTGAGCCTTCACCAAACCTACCTTTTGTTTTTCTTCTTACAAACCACCCCCATTCACCCATCTGGCCGGAATGGGGGTGGCTACACCCATCACAATTTTTTTTTTTTTCTTAAGGAATATTAGGGGTATTTTACACTCTTCCACCTCCCAAATCGCGTGTACCGTGCACATGACTCCAATTTTATTAAAGAAGACGGATCAGAGTAACGGATAGTCACATTGATAATCCATAAAACTTAATAGAGATATATTGTCAGTTTTTAAATTTTAGAGATTAAATTGAAAAAGTGGTCAATATTTGGGGGAGTAAACTATATTTTTCCTAAAATAATAAAAATAAAAAATAACTTATCCATGCATTAACAAACAATTATAACCAAAAACTTTTTCAGTAAATAAATACCTTAAAAGAAAAACAAAGATATTATATTGTGTAGTGCATGTAACATGTTGAAAACATTGTAACATGTCGAAAACAATCTGGAATTGATATATTCACATCTTAATTTTCATTGGCCTACAGTAGTAGCCCAAGGGAATGAAAGACTACTAGAATGGAGTATTCACATTTTAATTCCCATTGACTTACGCTAGTAGCTCAATGAAATGAGGGACTTTTGGAATGGGGATATTCACATCTAAATTTCCATTAGGCTGAAGATCTCGAAACATACAAAAATCTCACAAAGATTGCAATCTTTGGTCGTTGGATAACCAAAGATTGCAATCTTTGGCCGTGACAAAAATGTTAGTTGCAATCTATGGATTGTTATTGTCGCGGCCAAAGATTGCAACTAACATTTCAATTCCCTTGACATCATGGGTAAACGAAGCAAATACCAAAAAAATGTAAAGAAGAGACTTAGAGACGGTAACAATCCAATATGGTAAGTGATATACTCATATGGGGAGGAAGAGAAAAAAGAATCACAGTCACTCATATCAACTCTTTAGTTGGTTCATCTGTTACCCAGTAACTTTGTAAGTACTTAAATACTCCTTATGCGAAAGCACTATTTTGACTCCTGTAAATGCTTCTTTTATCTAGTAATAAAAAATAAAAAGAGAATTCATCCATAAACTTAAGAAACATATTTAACAACAAAAAAAAGAACTTATCCATGCATTAACAAACAATTGCAACCAATGACTTTCTCAAGTAAATAAATATAGCTGAAAAGAAAAACAAAAATAGTAGATTGTGTAGTGTATGTAACATTTTGAAAACATTGTAACATGTCGAAAACAACCTTGACTATTGATATTCACATCTTAATTCTCATTAGCCTACGTTAATAGCTCAAGGGAATGAGGGACTGTTGAAATAGCGATATTCACATCTTAATTAACAATTGGCTTACACTAGTTGTCCAAGGGAATGAGAGACTACTGGAATGATGTCACATCTAAATTCCCATTATGCTAAAGATCTCGTAATTATGGCCAAAGATCTCATAATGACCAAAAATTACAACTGACATTTCTGTTCCCTTGACATCATGGGTAAACCTATAGGAACAAAAGTTGAACAATAATTACCAAAAGAATAAGCGAATACTAGAGAAATGTAGAGAAAAGACCTAGAGACAGTAACAATCTAAGATGGTAAGTAACATACTCATATGGAGGAAGAGAGAAAAGAATCAGTCACTCACGTTAACTCCTTCATTGGTTCATCTGTTACCCAATGACTCTGTAAGTACTTAAACAATCCTTGTGTGTAAGCACTATTTTGATTCCTATAAGTGTTTCTTTTATCTGGTAATTAAAAAGAAAAGATATTTCATCCATAAACTTAAGAACATATTTTTTTTTAAAAAAAAAAACACTTTTCCATGCATTAACAAAAACTTTCAACCAAAGATTATTTCAATTTATTTAATTGACAAATAAATAACCACCGATTGCCATCACCAGCATGGATGCCTTTCCTTCCCACTTTGCATCTCTTTGAATCTAAATCATATCTTGATTGAGAAAAATCAGCTAACAAGCAAGTTACGGCCGTAGAGTGATATTCAATTCAATTAAAGAAGAGAGAAGCTTAACCTAGGAAATTCAAGAGAAGTGTAAAGCGAGTAAGTATCTTCAAAAGAAACATAATCCACTACTTCTGATGAAACTAGATCTGCATCAACGGATGAAACTAGGTTTTAAGTCGCTGTCATCCTTGCCTCTGATGAAACAAGATCCACTGCTTCAACTCGATCTCGATCCACCAATTGAACTAGAACTGTGCCTTCCCGAAAGGACCAATTAGAACTAAATGCAAGGTTGGTTGTTGACCAGAGAAGAAAGACTGAAGAAAGAAGCAATTGTTCATTTTCAAATAAAATGCACATAATAAGAAAATTAGTAAGTACTTAATTTCAGAGAAGAAATCTCATATTTCTGTAAGTGCTTCTTTTAGTAACCATATTTTCACGATAACTCTTTAACTGTTTCATCTGTTACCCTAGTGACTCTATAAGTACTTAAATCCTCCTTGTGCGTAAGTACTATTTTGATTCATGCAAGTGCTTCTTTTATTTGGTAATCAAAAAGAAAAGAGATTTCATCCATAAACTTAAGAAATAGATTAAAAAAAGAGAAGAAAAGAAAGAATGAACTTATCTATGCATTAACAAACAATTGCAACCAAAGACTTTCTCAAATAAATAAATAGTTAGAAAGAAAAACAAAGCTAGTATATTGTGTAAGGAATGTAATATGTTAAAAACATTGTAACATGTCAAAAATGACATGAAATAGAGATATACACATCTTAATTCTCATTGGCTTACTCTAGTAGTCTAATGGAATAAGGGATTGCAAAAATAGAGATGTTCATATCTAATTTTCAATTATACCGAAGATCTCATAACGACCAAATATCTCATAATGACCAAAGATTACAATTAATATCTTTGTTCCCTTGACATTATGGGCAGTGGCGGAGCCAGAATTTTGATTCAGGGGGGTCAATTTTTTTTTTTTAATGAATGAAAAAAAAAATTGCAATAAAAATTAATTAAAAATATTAAAAAATATAAGTAACAAAATAAATAAACAATTTAACAAAATTTAATTATTGTTTAAAATTTATACACAATAGGATGGCAATTTTTTTTTTCTTAAGTAAAGATCTACTGACATATTTGTTAAATTTACCTCGATATGAGCTCGTTTAAAATTTGATTGGAGCTCAATTTAATCATTTTTGTTTTTCATAATCTTAGACAACTACAATTATGTATTTCATACATACAATTAAAATATGTAACAAAAAATATTTATATTCATAAATAATTAATTTAAAAAAATAATATAAATATAAAAGCTTAATCAAAGCAAAATTTTAATTAGGTAACTGAAACCTTTAAAAAAAGGGAGAAATTGATTTTTTTTTTTTTTAAGTTAAGAAATTAATTTAAACAGTATAATTATTGTCGCAGATTTTAATTGATTTGGCAAAGGTTTCCAAACCCCTCTTCCTAATTTTCTATTCTGATTCTCTTTCTCTAATTTGCCAAATGCAGTATATAGGTTGTATTGTACTATTGTACAGCACTTTAGACTCTTTAGTCTGTTTTTTCATTTTCTTTTTCTAATTTTTTTTTTATTTTATGATATAACTCTTTAGTCTTGTTGGTTTCAATGGTTTGGTTACAGAGACACGGTTTCACAAATTACAAAGTGGCAGAGTTTTAAATGTAGTAAGTTAAAAGTTGGCACAAATTTCAAAATACAGAAGAAAAAAAAAATGTGGCGCCTTTTATTTCATTATTCTCAGAGTAGTTTTTGTCAAATTAAAACGACGCGTTTCCACTACTTAAACGGTTCGTTTTTTGGCAAAAAAAGATTCAAAGTCATCTTCTACCTTTTGTCATCTTCAACCTTTCGTCTGGTCTGTACTGTATGTGAACTGTGACCTAATTATCAACAGCTAAACAAAAAGAAAATCATAACTACAAGTCATGATTCCTTGACCCTCTTGAAGAATATTTGCCCCTTAATGGATGGCTGAGGGTGGGCAAATAAGGCATCTGAAAAAATTTTACTAAGGGAGTAATGGGAATTTTTAAGAGGTGATAAGTGATATACTCATATGAGGGAGGAAGAGAGAAAAGAATCATAGTCACTCACATCTGTAAGTACTTAAATACTTATTGTGTGTATGCACTTTAATTCATGTAAGTGCTTCTTTTATCTTGTAATCAAAAAGAAAAAATATTCCATCAATAAACTTAAGAAAAAAATTAAAAAAGAAAAGAAAAGAAAGAAAGAACTTATCCATGTATTAACAAAAACTTGCAACCAAAAATTATTTCATTTAGAAATAAATAACCAAATTTTTAAATCAAAGGCACATAATAAGGAAATTAATAAGTACTTAATTTCAAATAAGGAATCTCATATTTTGATTCCTGTAAGTACTTCTTGTAGTAACCATATTTTCATGTTAACTCTTTAACTAGTTCATCTATTACTCTAGTGACTCTGTAAGTATTTAAATACTCCTTGTGTGTAAATACTATTTTGATTCCTGTAAGTGCTTCTTTTATCTGGTAATCAAAAGGAAAAGAGATTTATTCTATAAACTTAAAAACAGATTAAAACAAAAAAAATAAAGAAAACAAAAAATAAAGAAAGAAAGAAAGAACTTATCCATGCATTAACAAAAACTTGCAACCAAATATTATTTCAATTTATTTAATTTAGAAATAAATAACCATAATTTCAAATAAAAGGCACATAATAAGGAAATTAGTAAGTACTTAATTTCAAAGAAGGAATCTCATATTTTGATTCTTGTAAGTGCTTCTTTTAGTGACCATATTTTCACATAAATTAGTAACCATATTTTCACGTTAACTCCTTAACTAGTTCATCTATTACCCTAGTGACTCTGTAAGTACTTAAATACTCCTTGTGTGTAAGCACTATTTTGATTCCTATAAGTGATTCCTTTATCTGGTAATCAAAAAGAAAAGAGATTTCATCCATAAACTTAATAAACAAATTTAAAAAAAAAAAAGGAAAAAAGAACTTATCCATTCATTAATAAACATTTGCAACCAAAGACTTTCTCAAATAAATAAATAAGTTAGAAACAAAAAAAAAAAAAAAACAAACAAACAAAGATAATATATTGTGTAGGGAATGTAACATGTTGAAAACATTGTAAGATGTTAAAAACAACATGGAATGGAGATATACACATTTTAATTCTCATTGGCCTACCCTAGTAGCCTAATGGAATAAGGGACTGTAGAAATAGATGTATTCACATCTAATTTTCAATTAGGCCGAAGATCTCGTAATAGCCCAAGATCTCATAATGGTCAAAGATTACAACTGACATTTTTGTTCCCTTGACATAATGAGTAAACCTATAGAAACAAAAGTTCAACAATAATTACCAAAAGAAGAAGCAAAATACAAGAGAGGATTTGGCTTGTATGTGGTAGTTTGCATCTATGGCCAAGATTTTTTTAAGCTTTTTTAACTAATAAATAAATAAAAAAAAATTCCTTCCATGAAAATTGACAAGACCGGTTTCTTTAGATTCCTGTAAGTGCTTCTTTTAGTAACCATATTTTCACGTTATGTTTCATTTGTTACCCTAGTGACTTTGTAAATACTTAAATACTCCTTATGCATAAGCACTATTTTGACTTCTTTCAGTGCTTATTGCATAACAAACAATTGCAATAAAAAACTTTTTGAAGTAAATAAATAGCTGAAACGAAAATCAAAGATAATATATTGTGTAGTGCATCTAACATGTCGAAAACATTGTAACATGTCAAAAAAAACCTGGAATTGAGCTATTCACATCTTAATTTCTATTAGGCCAAAGATCTCGTAATGACCAAATATCTCATAATGGCCAAAAATTTCGTAACGGCCAAATATTTCGTAATAGCCAAAGATCCCATAACGACAAAAAATGAGAATATCATAATTCTCACAGAGAAGAAGAGAGTGTAAGGAGGGTAAGAGCAAAAATAAACAATTGAGGAGACACAATCATCGTCATTTAAGTAGATATCAAACGCCTACAATAGTCTTACCATATATATACTCTTCTTGCCATTATATGTATGACTTTGATTAATCAACTCTGACTCTTTGTGCGGATCCAGATCCCCTAATATTACAAGAAATATGAGATTTTCATATTCTTCAATCTCAGCTTTTCGTTCTAATGTTCTTCAATCTCAGCCATTCAACCCATCAACATTTTTTCTGGTTAACCTAACCCGGGTTAACTAGCCTAAAAAAAAAAATCTAAAAGAAGCAAGAATGGTTCATTTGGAAAATATCCCTCCCTCCTCTCTCTCTGCTCCCTCTCCATTCCACCGTGCCTCCCTCTCCACCGTGCGCCGCTTCCTCTCCACTGTGCGCCGCTTGCTGTCCACGGCCCAGAGCTTCTGTCCAAGGCTTGATAGCCCAAATCCAGCGGCTTTGACCCTTCAACCCCTCTCTCTCCTTCTGATGCCGAGCCCATACGTCAGTCCTTCGGCGAATCCATCGTCACTGCCCATCCATGGCAACCGCCGCCGTGCCTTGGCCAAACGTCCATACCCAGCGCTGTCTGCGCCTCCGCCAGTCGTGAACAGCCTTGGAACACCATCTCCGTTGTCAACTTTACCACTGGCGAGAAATCGTTCCACGTGCCTTCACAGCCGCCCATCTCCCCACACCGTGTGCCACGTTGCCGTTCACGGCCCAAATCCAGTGCCTCCGACCCTTCTCCCCTCTCTCCCCCCTCCCCCCCCCCCCACTTCACACTTCTTCTTCCGCCCATCACCACGCACCGACAACGCCAACCCACACCGATCACAACTCGAAATCTGGAGACACCGTGTCATCATCATCTCCGATTTGTTTTGGATTATATCACTTTGAGAGCTTGTAGTTGTTGAGATCTATTTGTAAAGTGAAGTTTATTTGTAAATTTGATGGAATTTATCATGAAATAAAGCTTGAATCAATGGTGTTTTATGCTTTTTAGAAGAACTTTGGGTTTATGCGGATATTATGCTGATTATGTGGATCCTTTGGCTAAGCATCAACCTTGAAGTGGAAATTTTGTATTTCATTTTGTATTCAGCCATTAACCTTTGGTTTATTTTGTATTCAGTGGTGATGTGTAGATTTAAGGAAAATTTGTGTGTATATGTTGGGCGTTTGAATGGACGAATGGATCCAAACACGAAAAGAACAAATACAAAATCCTGCTTCTTATATCCATATCAACAACCCAAGAAGAACAAGTATATGAACAACTGTTATTTTTGGAGCACTGAGAACTTGGAATGGAAAGGGAGGAGAGAGAGAGAGGGAAGAGTGAAATGGGGAAGAGGAGTAGACGAAAAAGTTTTTGAAATCCCAATAAAAATTAAATTTTTTTTTTTATTATTGATGGTTAACCTAGGTTGGGTTAACCAACATTTTTGCTGATGGGTGGGTGGCATATATTTCAGCCATTGGATTAAATCCAATGGCTATGGTTGAAGAATATGAGAATCTCATATTTCTTGTAATATTAGGGAATCTGGATCCCTCTTTGTACAACCCTATTAGCTTCTTTATTGTATTTATGCTGACTCTTTTTGAAAATTATCTCAGGTGTGATGGATACCTATAGTAATTTAAACTAAAACAACAAAACATATTATGTATCTCATTATAGAATCTTTGGCTGTTATAGAATCTGGACCATTATAAGATCTTTGACCGTTACGAAATCTTCGACCTAATGGGATTTAGGTGTGAATATCGTCATTCCAGCAATCCCTCATTCCCTTTGATTACTAGTGTAAGCCAATAAAATTTAAGATGTGAATATATCCATTCCAGTATTTCCTCCCTTTATTTATCTAAAAAAGTCAACTGCACTTTTAATATTACATCAATTACTTTTTAACAACTTTTTTTTTTCTTTTTATTATTATTCAAACAAAAACCCACTACAAAACATAACTTTAATTCACTTTTCCTTACAAAAAATTCACAATATTCTTCATACTTTATATCATATCAATCACTTCTTATTAGTATTAAAAAAAAATTACAATTACCCCCCTAATGTTTGAGGAGATTTTCAATTTAGCCCCAAATATTACAAAATTTACAATGTGCCCCCTCAACATTTTAAAAAAAATCAATTCGGTCATTCTGTTACCTAAAGCCGTCTAAATTGCCGGATTTACTATTCATCCAATTTTTTTATTATTTTTTTTACTGTTTGTCACTCATTTAAAAAAAAAAAATTAAATACTTTGGCCAAGGGGGTGGCTTATAGCTGGCTAGGGGGTGGCCAAACCATCCCCATGGTCCATGGGGGTGATTTGGCCACCCCAAATTGCAAAGGCGGTGGCCGAAACCACCCCCAGAGACCCATGGAAGTGGCCTGCCACCCCTAAGGCCTTAGGGGTGGCCGAACCACCCCAGACCAGTCGGTCTTGGGGTGGTTGAACCACCCCCAAGCCCTTGGGGGTGGTTCGGCCACCCCCAAATTGCAAAAGGGGGGTGCCGAAACCACCCCAAAAGACCCATGGGGTGGCCAGCCACCCCTAAGGGCCAGTCTAGGGTGGTCGAAGCCACCCCAAGGCCCTTTGAGGTGGTTCAGCCACCCCCATGGGTCTCTTTGGGGTGGTTTCGGCCACTTCCTTTTGCAATTTGGGGGGCCCTTGGGTTGGTTCGCCACCCCAAATCGGGTGCCCAAAACCACCCCCAAGGCCCTTGGGGGTGGTTCGGCCACCCCCAAATTGCAAAAGGGGTGGCCGAAACCACCCCCAAGAGACTCATAGGGGTGGCCGAACCACCCTAAGGCCTTGGGGGTGGTTCGGGCACCCTAGACCAGCCGGTCTTGGGTGGCCGAAGCTACCCCTAAGGCCCTTGAGGGTGGCCAGCCACTCCATGGGTCTCTTTGGGGTGGTTTCGGCCACCCCCTTTGCAATTTGGGGATGGCCAAACCACCCCCGTGGTCCATGGGGGTGATTTGGCCACCCCCTGGCCAGCCATAGCGGGGTGGCTCAAGCCACCTCCCATTGTTTAGNTTTTTTTTTTTTTTTTTTTTTAAAAAAAAGAGAATGAAAATTAAAAATCTGAGTAAATAATAAAAAAATGGGGAAAATACATTTTACCCCCCCAAAGTATACTCACTTTTGTAATTTGGTCTCCAAAGTTTAAAAAGTGACAATGTACCCCCTCAAAGTTCTAAAAATTTTCAATGTCGCCACTCTGTCAAGTTTTTCCGTCATCTTTGACGGATTTAGATCACGTGCGCGGCACGTGGGGGTGAAAATGACTAAAATGCCCCTGATCAAATTAAAATAAAAAATAAAAAATGGGGTGACTGTAGCACTGAAAAATATTTTAATTAAGTTTTAAAACCCTGCTTAAAATTTTAAAAACGAATTTTATTTATTTGTTAAAAACTGTTCGGATTCACGAAAATTAATCAGGTACCTAAGTACTTCGCATGGATTGCTAATTGATTTTTTTTTTATTCGCTAATTGATGTTTTATGTGAATACAATTAAATGTGTACAAGTGGTTGAAATTGAGATTCTCTTTGTTAACCGTTATCGCTTTAAGCGGTTATTATTTTTAAATAACCACAATCTGTTAAGCCGGTTTAACCACAATTGGCAGTTATATGGTTATTAAAAATCAATTATTAACCGCTAATTGCTTTTTAATTAGTTCTCAAAGAAAAAAATCTACAAAAGAAAAACAAAAAATGTTGTCAAGAATAATTCGCCAAAAAAAGGTTGTTAAAAAACATCTCTAGTAACACATTTTATTCTTTCTCTTGTTTTATGAATTGCAAAAACGTAAAACCTAAAGGAGCCCCAAGCGGCTTATAAGAATCACATTTTTTGGGAAGGAGTCAAGCTTAGCTCGCTGCTGAAGCTGTTACCAAGCTTGGAATTGTCACGGCCTTCTATTCCCAAGACCGAATCCTGAAAATGCTTGAAAAGGCCCAACAAGGCCCACGCCGAGAGAGCATCAAACAATCATGGTATGCGGGAATTGGGCTCGGCTTTCCACAAAGCCTCGCAAGTCAAAACTGTCACCTGGGCTTTAGATTTGTCGTAAAGCTTATCTCCAAAGTAGGGTTTTTATTATTATTATTATTATAAAACAGGTTTCTCGATACCCTGCTATTAATTGCTAACCGCAATTGGTCTAAGCGATTATTCAATTGCAGTTATTAACAGTTAACAATTATTAGTAGTTAATAACTACTCCAGATTGCCAGCTTTATACATTTTAAAGCCTAATGTAAGAAGTTTAAGTGAGGCAAACTTGTTAAGTTTTTATATTCAAAATTTTCTAATATTCTCCATTCATAGTCTTAATCTTTAGTAAGTGGTTACTTATCATGCTATGTTAGTAAATAGTTACTATATTATGTTAGTGGGTAGTTATGTATTATGTGAGTAGTATACATGTTTGTGTTCGTCAGTCTAATATAAGACAAGGGTCAAGAGGTCAATAGAGTGTATTGAGAATTGCTTCCACATAGTTATTTGATTGTTTATTTTAAGTCCAAATTAAATTTATTTGTGGTCTCTCTTATTCAAAAATAGTTCATTATCTATCTATTTCTATTCAATTAGTCATGGGTTCCTATTATTTTTAGCGGTCAATGTAGCTTTATTTTCAAAGTACATTTGGGCAGGCTAAGATCATCTCTTAAAAATGATATTTAAGGTTGCATGTTTCCTTGATCCATAATCACATGATTACAAGGAATTATTAGGAGGAAAAGCAACTTCATTAGTAGTGGGACTGTGGGAGCAAAGCCTGCCGTTTACTTGTTTGACTAAGAAAGGTCAAGTGCTAGCTTGCACCAGGAAACATTTTCCAATCACTTTTATGGATTAGAAATTTGGAATGATCTGCTCACACAATCACTTAATTAACAATTCATTTTCTTTGCTTTTGTTTAGGGACCATTCATCAACACCAATAATATTCTTAATAAAAGAAACTTTTGATTTACCTAATCCAATGTTGAAGCAATGATATTGGGTAGATATAAAAAGTTAATGCTGTCCTCTTCCGGACAATTTCAGTGATATTAGCCATCTGTCGTGGAGGGGCTCATCAATAAATATTATTATATTACTGTCCTAATAAGAAAAATATTATGATATATTATATATTCTAACATTAATATTTACTTAGCGTAAAATTCTATTTTCATAACCCTGCATGTTTGAAAGCAAAGGCAGAATGATAGCTATTGTACCATGTGTTCTATGACTAAGGCCTGCATCTTTCTATCATATATATAATTGAGTGGCTATGCTATATATATATTTAATTATCCTTCGATACCAAAAAGATATAGGGATGTATTCCTCATGATCACCTGGCTCTTCCTTTATCTAATAAATATAAAGGATGCTTCCACTAATAATAATTACTTTAGACCTAGTTTGTGGTTAGGTTTCACATGGGTCATTGGGGGGAACCCTTTTCACCGTCCAAGACTTTAAGGTGCTGGGCCGGCACCAAGCCCGGAGTTGTTACTCATTAGTCAATTCCTTTTCCCCTACGTTTTGGACTAAAAAGGTGAAGTCTAGCTTCTTCTTTTTTCTTTTTTCTTTTTTATTTATTTATATTTTTAAAATTTGAGTGAAAAAAAAAATTACAAAAAACCAAAACAAAGGCCCAAAAATAATCCATTGTAGCAATCTATTTCACAAGCCCAAAGAGTAATCTCAAGATGAGAGGAGTGCGAGGAAAAGCTACCAGCGGTGTTAGTAATAGTTGCCCATGGTGATATTTGTGAGTGCAGAAGGCACTTAAAAAATTCTTCATTTTAGACCAACTGTAGAAAGAGCTATGAAAACTAAGAGATAAATGTATATACAAATAATGAATCCCCACCATGAGTTGTGAAAAAATAACATCAAGGCCAATATATTTTGAAGTTCAAATCTAAATTTGAAATCTTCTTTTCAACAAAAGAGCTCCATAGATAAGGAGCTAGATGAGCAAGGATAGAGAGTCATCAGATTTACTAGAAGGAGCAAAAATAGGCATTGGCACTTGCAACCCAAGTCGTGTGCTGTGGCAGTAACATCGATGGGAAGAGAGTTGGCTGAAGAAGATAGTAGAAGGCCCTTTTTATGAGCAACGACATAAAAGTCATCATGAATAACTTTTTATGACGAAAAAACAACAATGATTTAGTAACAAAAAATCATCATTGCTAAAAATCATTTGCAACAACACTTAAACTTTTAATTATGACTTTTTATTATTGTTAAAGACCAAAATTTTTATAGTAGAGGCACATAACTCCAAGCAAAAGTATTGCTGAAACTAAAACGGAAAAGGAAAAAGAAAAAACAAAAGGAGGTAGGAGAAGAGTCGTTTGAGTCGGGGAGGTGTGGAAAAGGGAAGAGTTGCTCTTCCCTACTCCATGGAGGTTTTGCAGAGGAGAGCATATGATAGTTTTCGCTGATCGAGAGATGAAAAAAGTTATGTGTCCATAATGTAGGTGAAGTCTAGCTAGCTAGAATCCCTTGTTTATTTTATTCAAGGAAACAAATATTTTTGTACCGATACGATACGAAAGTCTACTAAGGTGTTACATAGGGTGCAATAACTACAATTCGGACTGATTATTTAAAATAAGGTTATGTTTGGTACGTGGAATGGCTATTCCATGGAATAACCTATATTAAAAATAAAATGAGTAGAGTAAATTAGCTTTGAAATAACCATTTCAATAGCCATGATAGAATGACTATTCCTTCAATTGAGGGAATATTCATTTTTCTTAAGTTGAAAAGAATGGTTATTCCCTTAATTAAAGGAATAACTATTCATTCATGACCATCGGAATGACTATTTTAAGGCTAATGCATTACACTCATTTCATACTTGATAAAGGCTATTCCATGGAATAGTCATTCCTCGTACCAAACATGTCCTAAATGTTTAAAAGATGCATTTAGATTATCTCCGGTTCAACCGAAATGAAGAAGAGTCACTTAGACAAAAACAAAGAGGTAAAAATCTTACAAAAATAAAATAAAATTATAATTTTACTCTTATATTTTGTCTAACCCATTTCTTTTAATTTTAATTAAAGTAGAGAAGATTCTTGTCCTGCAAGACTATCACATCATTAAAAAAAAAAAAAAAAAAAAATTTAGATCTCCTTTTTCACCAAATATCTTGCATCTTTGCCCACCGTCACTTCTCCCTTAGCTTCTTCATAACTTAATAGTTAGTTTTAGCCACAGTGGCTATAGGCCATCATTAATGTTTCTTTAATCTTGTAAAGTTATCCTATGAGAAGGAAATGATTGAAGTGTCCTAGCTTGTCCTTCTGCTTCTATGGCCTTTTTTTTTTTTTTCTTTTTAATTTATTCAAGATGGGGGGAAGGGGGAAGCTTCTTTGGGGCTTAAAGCAAGGGGAATACGTTTATAATTATCATGCATTATTGTCAATAATAAGACAGAGACTATTAAATGTATATATATAGGGGTAACTTTCGTCTTCCTTGAAAAGGAAGCATAATATAAGCATAAAGCAGCAGCACATATAGATATTCCTTTTTGTATAGGGATAATAGAATTGCAGGTAATTATTAGCTGCCTGTAAACCACAACAAAGTCTATCCCATAAGCTTCCTTTCCCCTTTCCCATATTGAATAGCACAAAAAAAAAAAAAAAAAAGACTATTCCATAAGGGTGTGCTCCACCAATCAATTGAATGGCATTAATGTTGTCCAACTTGCTTTTAATTACACATTAAAATTTGCTCTTTTTTTTTTTTCATATTAAGATCTTTTTATTTTGATGGATTATATTTTATATATTTTTCTCGGTTTGTTGCAATTGAATTGAAACTTATTAATCCAAGGAAAAAACAATTATAACCAAAGAAGCAGAAAACGAATTAAACGTAAGTCTTATTGAAGATTTTTATGACATAGTTATTAATAAGTTGACTAATAACGATAGAGTCTTAGACCGATTGACATTGATGTGGGTGAGTAATAGAGTACTGATATGTACCTCACTAGGGGCAGAAAAGTGACAAAGGAGGATCACTTTCTAAAAATAAAAAGATCTTCTTTTTTATTATTTTTTTTATTTTTATAATTAAAATCATACAATTTATAGAATTAGAATCTATCTCCATTGTGGTGATCGGTGGTATTCCACTAGAGAGAGAGAGAGAAATAGAGAGTATGAAAACGATAGGACCGACACCGACACATTTTTTCCTGGATGGCAATATTGCTCAGTTTTTTCAAATTCTGAACTTTTATAGGAGGATCAGTGTGAATATACAGTTTTATTTCGAATTGAGTTTGAAAAAAAAAAAATCAATTTAATTTAGAAGAAAATTTCGTTCTTATTTAGTACAAGGGCATAAGTTTTCCTTAATCTTGGTTGAATTTACCGCTTATGTGCTTATGAATAAACTAGAGTTATCATGTGCTAATTATTCTTATGATTATATAGATATTGTTACAGTACGTCATCAAAATTATTATAGTATTAATTAAATTATTAAATTTTTTTATTTTTATTAAATTAAATTTTAAAATAAATAATTATTTAATATGTTATTATATCGAAAATTTTGAGTTCAAACCATACCGTTCACATATCATTTTAATAAATATTAAACATATTGCGTCTCACCTATTAAGAAGAAACCTGAGCTTACACATGAAATGGGTGGAAGAGTATTAAAATTAAATTTTTTAGATAAGTAATAATTTAACAAAAACAACACAAAAAAAAAAGTAATTAACGATAACATCTCTAAAGTATTGTTACGCTCTTATTATATACTTAACATGAATTCTCCTTTCATGCATATGACACAACCTTTTACTCCATGAATGTGTGACAAAATTTTGGTACACTGATCAAAGAAATTAAAAAGAAACAATTTTTACCATTTGGTTTAATAAGGACATAATTAAGGCAAAAATCCTAATCCTGTGGGTTAACAAACTTTTCGATCTTGCAAAAAACTGCATGCGTGGAGGCTAACATGGTATGGCAAGTGAGATGGGAAAGACAATGGAGAAAGAAACGTAGAGACCCAAGACATGACATGTATTTGATTTGAGAAATTGCCTAATCAACGGATCTAAATGATCGTATGAGAGAGAAAGAGATCCAATGGGCAGTTTGTCGTTTTCACTAATCAAACTTCTAAAGTCTGATTTAGTTGTAAAGGTGCCCGTCGGTGGAGAAAAGTGGGTGGGTGAGTTGTATGGGACTTAAATCATTCGGACCCCCCTAGTTGTCATTTGCCTTTCTCATAAATGCCCATCTATTTTCTATGAAAATGAAAAATGGCATTTTGATGGGAGGGTTAGAAATATGATATTACTTCTTTAGGGTTCAGACCGATGGAAATTGATGAATATTATTAGACCTTCGCCATCCAACTTCATCAAAAATGTTAGGGAAGAGTTCACTCAAAATTTTTATTGAGCTATAATAGTAGTCTAAAGAAATGAGAAACCGCTAGAATGGAGATATTTGGCGAAGCATGCCCTATACCTCGGAAAGCAATGACTCATCATGCGTACCAAAGTTCAAGCAGAAAAGTGATCTAGAAAGCCCATCAAAAGTTACAAAATTAGGCTCCTAAATTCAAATATCGTAACAGTTATCAAATTAAAACCGTAATACTTTTAATGGAAGCATAACGTCGAAGATCTTAAAGGCAACAGCCAAGCTTTGGAAGTGGTATCACTGTCATACCTCCATTATGTGCGGCACTTCACTACAGATAATTTGTTTATCTTGTTAGGCCTCGGATCGCTAATTGCTAAGCGTGACAATTGGATTAACAATTACGATGTCAAAGTGTCTTTTATTTTTAAGTGTAATTTTAATTATTTGTATATAAACTTGTCGGCACCCCTTATTTTACAAACCAGTTTTTAAAGATGAATTTTACATAAAGTTTGTATCATTTGATATCAAAGTTAGCACTCACGTCGAGTATGAAATTAGACGCAGTTCGTCGTGTCAAGATAAAAACAATTTATAAATTAGATTAAAATATTTTAATATTATATACAAATGTAATGTTAAATCATTTAATATTAATAGATAAGTAGAACAACTAGAAACTAAATGAATGCGGATAGAATTGGGGGGAAGGGGGAGGGGTTTAAAGTTCTTTAGAATAGACTTTCGTAATATTATGCCCTTTTTGACTAAATTCACGTGTTCAATATAGTGGAAGTTTATGGTTGGATATGTGGACCAAACTATCTTTGCCATTGGTTGAGAGTTAACATTTCTTCTTTAATACCGGTGGACAGAAGAACTAAAATTTATTGTTTGGTTTGAAGGAAGACATGAATTCTTTCGTTTCTCTTTCTCTTTAATTCGTGAGATGGACGTCTCATTTGCCATCGCCCCACTGCATTAACTCTTAAATTATACGGAGGATAAGCAATGTGGATTTTTATTTTTTTATTTTTTTTTAATTTAAAGAAATGTAATATAAATTTTAAAAAATAAAAATAAAAATTTTAATTTTTTACTAAACGGCATCGTTTTGGTTAATCAAGTAACGAATTTTTTAAAATCTAACGACAGACTCGACTAATTTTGACAAAAAGACCTTTGAATTTCGCAAAAATTTATATAGCTAAAATTAAAATTTAAAAAATTAAGCATCGAATTCAGATCGCGTTTTTACCTTAAAATTTATCAAACATTTTTCCTTTAGCAAACATAGATTATTCAATAAAGGGACAGAAAGTGGAGTTGTTTGGCTGGCATTAGATTTTTTTATATATATATATATATATATAAGTACAATAGATAGAACAGCAAACTACAGAAAAGCCAAATAGGGAGGTAGAGCTTGTCCACTACAATGAGAAGAAGGAAAATAAGTGAAAATACAGCCTGAGTGGGAGTCGGGCTGCGGCCCAATAAGCTACATGAAGAGCGCAGAAGTTTACATTTTGTGTATTTTCTTAACTTTTCAAGATGAAGAAATTGGAATGGAGAAGAGAATGTCGGTGATGATATCAGCTATTTTTCAATCTTAAACAATAGAGGGGTGATGCAGCGCCATAATGACCACAAGCGAACCGCCTTCTAAAATATAGTTGCTAAGATTTAGAGAAATTGTAAAAAAAGACAGTTGAGAGCATCTCTAACAGTCTATGGGTGTGTTTGGGTAAGCGATTTCGTAGACAATAAGTGCGATTTTAAACAAAATCGCAAAAACTGGATTGTTTGAGAACTGCGTTTTAAAAAAATTGCGATTTGAAAACACAGAATTTTAAATGCTAAACTGCGATTTTAAATGCCAAACTGTGATTTTGCCAAACGCTTAACTGCGTTTTCAAAAATTACGTTTTTAAATCGTAATTTTAAAATCGCAATTTTTAAAATCGCACATTTTGAAATCGCAATCCTAAACAGGCCCTATGTAAAGGAACACTATTAACTAAAATTAGCAAATATGACCCTTTTTTATCTTCCAGCAAATTGGCTAGAGGCTTTGTAAAATGGATAAAGTGCTACGGTGAATAGCAATTTGAGGATATTTATTGTAGTACACTATAGCGTTTATTTAATGTTTTCTCTTTTTTCACTGAATTCAATAAAAAAATAATAAAATAATATTTTAAAAAAAATAGAAAGAGAGTTAAATAATCTATTGACATTTGTATTGAAAAATTAATAAAAAAAATAACTTTTTAAATAGCTAAATTACATATAACTCCTAGACATACCCAAACGGGACACCTAATACTTCTCCAAAATTTGGCCGGCATTAGATTATTCAATAAAGAATCATTACTACTTATATAAAGAATCATACTAAACGAATCAACTCAGACAGAATCGGGTACCGAGCGCTGATTTTTGCAGGTTGACGCGTATTCTCAGAAGTCCAGCCGTGTTGTACGGAAGTCTTGTGGATCGTCTTGTCAATTCAAGTTATTAACGTTTAAATTAGTTCACTTAACTGTTTAGTAATATTCTTTTCAATTCCAATTCAAGTACGTGTAAAAAATTCATTTTTTTTATATTACTCTTACTTTTTTAAAAAATAATACATATAACAAAAGTCAAAAATTTATGACTAATTGCATTATTGCGGTAGTCACGGGTTTCATCTGCATTAACGCTATGATATTTGGAAAATGACCTGTCAGTCAAAATTGAAAAAGTACAGTATGATTGTAAGGATAGAACTTATATGCTGTAATTTTTACTTTAACATATAAATTATAATTAAATTAAGAGTTAAGATATATTTTAAAATTTTTGTAAAAATTTTAGACCTTTAATTTAACTACAATTTGCGTGCTGTAGTATAAACTGCAACACACAAGCTCAATCCGATTGGTAAAGGGTTAGATTAAAGTTATAAAGAATTTTTGAGTTTTGATGTGATATAAAGTAAAAAGAATGTTGTAAAATTTTTATATATAAAAGTAAAAAAAGTTATTTGAATAGTTATAAAAAATGTTTGATGCGATATAAAAAATAAAAAAAAAATTGTTAAAAAATAATTAATAAAATATAAAAAATAAAAAATATATATATATATATAAACCCAACCCACAAACTTTTGCCAAACAAGGCAGGATACTTGTAGACCAAAAGAGTACGAGGTCCTTGTAAAAGTAACAGTAATTTTGACCTTTTTAACTTTTTTTTAAAAAAAATAATTGCCATAAGTTTTAAAAGAATCGACACTCAAATTCGATAATTCCAGCTATCTAGATCCTGCATTTATGAGGTAAAGTAACATGTATAAAATACATTTTCATCAAAATTACTGACCGTAATTTTTTTAAAAAATAAATTGAAGTGATTAAAATTTAAAGAATCTTTATTTAAAAATATCTAGTAATAATTTAAATGTATGAAAACTAAGGATTATTATTATTTTCGTTAATATAAGTAAATTCAATGGATCGTACCATCTTTCCTTAACTTTGTGATTTCGTCAAATCCATTCATGAAAGGGGATCCATTTATCTCAGTCTCACGCAGAACCCGATGACTTGCCGTTGTTGTCGCCGCAGACAAGCAGCTAGCCAACTAGTACACGACATCCGTCGTTGTTACCCACAAGGCCACAAGAAAAAAAAAAATGGAGAGAAAATTGGGGTGTGGCCTGTAGGAGTTATCCTTTAGGTAACGTGTTCTCTATGAAGGTCAGAATCACATATTGTTTTTATTAATGTTATTCAAAAATTATTTAAAGTAAAAGATATTAAAAATATATATATTTTTTATATGGATTTGTAAGATTTTTTTTTATAAGAAATTTATGTAAAGTTAGTGTTAGAATATACAAAAATTCCGTATATTTCATGTTTAGGTGATATTATAAATTTTCTATTTAGGGTTGATTGTAATCAAATCTGAAAAATTTAGTTACTATACTTATATTCATCATATACTCTATAAATATGGACTTTTGTTTTGTAGATAAAATAAAGTTAATGAGCACAAAATAGCCCTAAGAGCCTTCAAAAAAATGAAGATTACATCAAACCACCAGTAATCTTCTGCATCTCTTTCTCTCTCTTACTTATGCTTTTAGCATTGAGATTCGTGAAGGGGAGTACAATAGTGATTAGCATTGAGTCAAGATATTTCGAGATAGGGTCTTATCTCCCTATCAACGAGAAAAGTTCTTTTAGGATTTTCAATGGGAGTTCTATTCAAACTCTAATGAGAAGATGTCTAAGCAAAAGGAAATACCATGCCTATAAATAGGCCAGTATCACCAGTTAACAAACTAACTTTAATCTCTGCTTTTGCGAATCATTCTTTCATTTGTGGGAACGATTCAATATCGTTTTTATAAAAAAAATTCCGCAATGGTGAACACACGCTTACAGACAAACGTCTCAAAAGCTGGGGCTCCAAATGTTGCTGCATTACATTCCAAGA
This sequence comes from Betula pendula, assembly GCA_900184695.1. NCBI lineage: Eukaryota > Viridiplantae > Streptophyta > Magnoliopsida > Fagales > Betulaceae > Betula > Betula pendula. The sequence goes on from FXXK01000396.1 coordinate 534,829, forward strand.
TTGACCAGATGCAAAAAGATATGGATGCTCTTCACTAGAGTAATGCTGCTTTGTGACTATAAGTTGAGAACGATGAAGAACATAGTAGTCATAACCATCTACATGAGAACCAAGGAGATAAACCTGAGAAGGAAAAGGCAGACCAAGACGCTAAACGCTAGAAGACCAAATCAAGTGTCAAGAAACTCCGAGACATGGTGGCCGCATTAGAGAAGAAGTGCGACCTCTTGCAAGAGACCTCTCAAAAAGATAAAGGCAAAACCTCTATAATAGATCCTATAGTAGACAATCTACTAAAGGAAATAGCCTCACTATTCACCGAGAAGATAGTTGTCATGCTTCTTTTTGATAAGTTCAAGGTGCCCAACATCAAACTTTTCATTGGACATGAAGATCCGACTGAGCACTTGCATCAGTACCAAACCTATATGGATTTTCATGGCACTTTTGATGAAGTGGCCTATCTAGATTTCCATGTCCTAAACCTCATAAAGCAATGACTCATCACGCATACTGAAGCCCAAGCAAAAAAGTGATATAGAAAGCACATCAAAGGTTACGAAGTTAGGCTCCTGAATTCAAATATCGTAACAATTATCAAAGTTAAAACCGTAATGCCTTTAATGGAAGCATAACGTCGAAGGTCCTGTAAGTAACGACCAAGCTTTGGAAACAATATCACTGCCATCCTTCCACTGCGTGCGGCACTCATCGCTAATCATTTGTTTATCTTGTTAGGTCCTGGATCACTAATTGCTAGGCGTGACAACTGCATTAACAGTTACGAAGTTAAAGTGTCCTCTATTATTTAAGTGTAATTTTAATTAATTGTATATAAATTTGTGGGTACCCTCATTTTATACACCAATTTTCAATTATGAGTGTTACATAAAGTTTGTATCATTTGATATCAAAATCAGCACCCACATCAACTATCAAATTAGCTAGACGCAGCTCGTCGAGTCAAGATGGAGACGACCTATAAATTGACTTAAAATGTTTTGATATTATATACAAATGTAATGTTAAATCATTAAATATTAATAGGTATTTAATAGGTAAATAGAACAACTAAAGACTAAATGAATGTTGATAGAATGGGTTAGGGTGAAAGTTGCTTAGAATAGACTTTCTTAATGTTACGCCCTTTTGACTAAATTCACGTGTTCAAAATAGTGGAAGTTTATGGTTGAATATGTGGACCAAACTATCTTTTGCCATTGGTTGAGAGTTAAACATTTCTTCATTAATATCGGTGGACAGAAGAACTAAAAATTTATTGTTTGCTTTGAAGGAAGAGACATGAATTCTTTGAGTCCTGCTAGGCGACGCTAGCGTCCGTTTCAGTAGGAGAAAAAAAAAGAAAAAATGAAAAAAAATTTTCTATTAAAAAAC
>FXXK01000396.1:536731-649272 GCA_900184695.1 Betula pendula
CCGTTGCATTAATTCTTAAATGCGGAATAAGTTTTTTTTAATTATTATTATTATCTATTGTCTAATATTTTTAAAATAAAAACATTAACAAATAACCTCCCCACAAAATACTCATAAAAATATAAAGACAACTTTTACTTTTATATCAAATTAAAATACTTTTTCAAACTAAAAAAATAAAATAAAAAATACCATTTAAAACACGTTAACATACAGCGAGTTTGCAGGAAAAGTGAATTTGTGGTTGACAACTATCATACCGACTCCCGACTGATGGACTTCAATTTATTTAAGGCAAACTGGTCCCAATCAGTTCGAGATATCTTTACAAATCTATTGTTCATCATTTAGTTTGGAATGGACACAAATTTCCTTTAATTTGGATAAATGGAAATTTGCTCCAATTTTTTCAAAAATATGACAAAAATTATGAAAAAAATTTGAAAAAAATATATTTCAACCCACTTATGAAAATACAAGAAAAATAAAGTAAAATATATATATATACAACAAATTTCAACTCACTTAAAATAAAGCAAAAAAATTACTTTTTTTGCTTTTTTTTTTTTTTCGTAACATATTATCTAAAATTATGATTAAAAAAAATGAAAAAACTATAAATTATAATGGTCTACTATTTTCCAGAAAATATCTTCTTCTTTTTTTTTCTTTTCTTTTTTTTGTATAAAACCCTAAAATAATTCTTACTTTTACTACATTGAGTGTGATTAGCATATTAATATCCATAAAGAGTAATGTTAAAAATTACATTTTTTATTTTATAATTATTTTACAATGTTGATATGGTAGTCCCAACTAACATTTATTTTATGTTTTTGAAAAAATTCATCTTTAACCCTTAGGTTTTTATCTTATTTAAATTTAGTCCTTAGGTTTTTAATTTCAATAATATAATCCTTAGATTTTGTTCAAATTTTAAATAGGTTCATATATCACTTTGTTTATATCAAAATGAATGATTTATCATATGTCATATGTGTCTCAATTGACACGCTGGCATTCGTATCAATACCTAATATCAATATCATATCATTAAGCGCCAAATCACTTATTAAAAAAAAAAAAAAGACCCAACTCCAAAAACAATCTTCTTTATCATCATAATTTTCTAGATTTGTATTGTTAGAAAAAAAAAATTATTAACTTTGATACTGAAATAGACCATGACATGTCAAATGAGATATACCTAACATATATAAGATAATTAACTTTGACCATAAAGTGATAGAGGGATCGATTTAAAACTTGATTAAAACTTAATGAATGTATTCATAAAATTAAATACTCATTGACTAAATTCAAATTAGATGTTAGTTATGATTGCTACATCAATTATAGGACAAAAATATGATTTCTAACAATACTCTTTCTAAAATTTTTTAAAAAATTATTTTTTTAGACTCTGTTTGTTTCGACGTAAAATATTTTTAGCTAAAATCATTTTTCAATAAAATGATTTTAGTTTAAAATATTTTTCCGAGTTTTGCTCGAACGGGAAATTAGCAACGCCCAACAACTTTAGGTGGCAACAACTAGCGACCTCTGGCGGCGGTAGAAAATGAACTGCGAAACAGAGCATGCAAGAAGGAAAAGCTCAAACTCAAAAAATAACTTATTAAAATAAAAAAATAAAAAGCATTTTACGTATCTTAAATGAGAATTTTTTGGTGAATTGAAAATATTTTCGGTTTAATCAAAATTTTTGATCATATTAAACATAAAAAAAAAAAGAACTTTTTTATATAAAAAGTTTTATGTCGAAACAAATAAAGACTTAGTTTTAATTGCCTAGACACTCACGAGAGTGAGAGTGAGAGTGAGAGTGAGAGTAAGAAAATGTTATACTCTCAAGTACTCATTTTTTGGAGAGAATCAAAATTAACATCATTTAAATTTGATTTTTCACTTTTTTTTTTTTTTTGAGTGAAGATTACGTTGGCAGAATAAACACTTGAAAGTATATGATCCGGTCCTAATGTTTTCATGTTAGTCAATATCCAATAATGCAAAATCTCAAGGCAACCTGCGTTGCTTTCCGGTATTATGAATCGCTGTTTCACGAGGGTAGAACCGAAAATCTCTGCCCTTGCCATCCTTGTTTGCCTGGCATTAGATTATACAATAAATTAAAAAATTAAAAAAGATTATTCAATAAATTAAAAACATTACTAACGAATCAACTCAGACAGAATCGGGTGTCGAGCGCTGATTTTGCAGGTTGACGTGTTTGCTCAGAAGTCCAGCCGTTTTGTACGGAAGTCTTGTCAATTCAAGTTATTAACGTTTAAATTAGTTCACCAAACTGTATAATAATATTCTTTTCAATTCCAATTGAAGTACGTGTAAAAAATTCATTTTTTTATATTACTTTTTTAAAAAACCAATATATATATATAACAGAAGTCAATAATTTATGACTAATTGCATTATTGCGGTAGTCACGGGTTTCATTGAGGACTGGTAGGGTAATTTATGCATTAACGCTATGATAATTAGAAAAGAATTTTAGGCCCTGTTTATTTCAACGTAAAATAATTTTTAGCAATTATTTTTTATATTTTTTGGTGTTTGGTGAGGCGTAAAATAATAGTCAACGAAAATTATTTTCAGTTTGACCGAAAATCTTCTTTAATTTTCGTAAAATGGTTTCCCATTTTTAAAACCGTAAACCATTTTTCAAGTTTAAGCGTCATATTTTCAAATAGACCACAGCTAAAACACTCCAGACCCCGCTGGAATTCGGTCGGGACCAGCCCGAGACATCACCGGGACCCCGCCAAGACCTGTCCAACAAATTGTTAGGACCCGGTTAGAACTCGCTCAGGACATTTTTGGAACCCGTCTGAGATATTTTCGTGACCCGTCCGGAACATTTTTGAAATCCGCCCAAGATATTTTTGGAACCTGTCCGGAACAAGCGGGTCCTTAGTGTAAATTAAGAAGTTGAATTTTCTAAAAAAATTTTGTTCATGATAATTGCGAAGTGGAGTTTTCTAAAAATATTCAGTCTTTATAAAAGTAGAGATAATTTTCTCTTTTCACATTTTTTTAACAAAACTGTTATTACTTTTATAAGGATTGGATATTTTGATTCATTTGGACCAGAGAGAATTTAAATTCGATAATCGCAATCTATCTAGATCCTACATTTATGGGGTACAGTAACATGTCCGAAATATATTTTCATCAAAATTACTAACTGTAAAAAAAAAAAAAAAAATTGAAGTGAATAAAATTTAAAGAATCTTTATTTAAAAATCTAATAATAATTTAAATGTATGAAAACTGAGGACACTATGGTATACGGAATGACTATTCTTTAAAATAGTCTTTATTAAAAAAAAAAAAAAAGTAAAATGGACTAGTCTTAAATTAACCATCTTGATAGCTATGAATAAATAATTATTCTTCTCAAATTAAAAGAATAATCATTCTTTTATTTATTGCTATAAAAATTGATATTATAAGGCTAATTTATTTCATCTTTTCTATTCTTAATATTTTAATAAAAATTAATATAAGAAATAGTTATTTTACGTATGGAGTATTTTTTTTCCTTAAATATAAGTAAATTCGCTGGAGCCGTGGAGCGTACGTACCATCTTTCCTTAACTTTGTGAGTTCCTCAAATCCATTCATGAAAGGGATCCATTTGTCTCAGTCTCACGCAGACCCCGATGATCTGCCATGTTGTTGCCGCAGACAGGCAGCTAGCTACTACACGACATCCGTCGGTGTTACCCACAAGCCACAAGACAAAAAAAAAAATGGAGAGAAAATTGGGGTGTAGCCTGTAGGAGTTATCCTTTAGCTAACGTGTTCTCTATAAGGTTAGAATCACTTTTTTTTTTTTTATTAAGAAATTATTTAAAGTATATGATGCTAAAAATATATATTTTTTATGTAATAAATGATACGTGTCACTTTTTTAGACACGGAATTGTACGAATTTATTTTTAAGAAACTTTTTTTTTTTTTTGTAGTTATGTTGAACAAAAATGAAGCGGTGCATCAAAATATGGTTTATAACGGTACCATTGGTTTCTACATCCGATCCGCCAAGTTTTGTTCTGTGGCCTTCCAATGAAAATTGACACGGTGTTAAAGTTTTGTTGAATATAGAGAGAGTTTTTCACTGACGGTCATGCGTGCGTCTGAGGAGTTGGACCTCCTTAGATCTGCACCGTAGCTTTGGGTACGCGTCGACACGTACGTACTTTTGGGCGTACGACCGAAAACTCGAAAACATAAGCGTCCGGTCCCCACGCGGAATGTCATTTATTTTCAGTTTAGAAAACCGGTGAGATGTGGAAAGCCGCATGAGCTGGACTCGACTTTAAAGGGTATGCAATTTGAGAAAATTAGGACTCATAATCACAGATTTGCCACTACTCGCTCTGTCTCTCCGCCGCCCTCGTTGTTTTGAACTCTTTAAGATAATATATACGATACCATATAGTCTATATATATCTTATCTTCGAGTTAAATCTTATAATTCTAATTTTATCGAAATCAATCTATCATTTCAAAATTATGATAATTTATTTTTTAATAAATATTTATTAATTAAAGAATAAAAAAATTCAAGTAGTACGCACTAAAAGAGCCTTCTCAAATCTTATAAGCACAAACTTTGAATAATTTTTTTTTTATTGATTTCTTTTATTGNNNNTGATAATTTATTTTTAATAAATATTTATTAATTAAAGAATAAAAAAATTCAAGTAGTACGCACTAAAAGAGCCTTCTCAAATCTTATAAGCACAAACTTTGAATAATTTTTTTTTTAATGATTTCTTTTATTGGCTATTAGTGCAATATTTAAAGACACATTATAATAAAAAAAATAATATTTACGTGAAGTAGACCTTTATATCGAAACTTTAATTCTTCTACCACTAATATAAGATAAGTCTATATTTATCTAAAAACATATAAATATTTTTATTCATTGTTATCAATAAGATTCATAAACAAGATGAAAGAGAAAAGCCTAATTCTACCCGAATAACAACATAGAAGAGATAAACATAAGAGTCATTCATAACACGTGATAAATTAGTCTTCAATTAACCTTTTTTATTTTATTTTATTTTTGCTCAAGGGTCAAGACTAAAAATTTTTGTAAACCATGTAGTTAAAATATAATTTGATTATAAATTAAGATAAAAAATTGATATTTAGTTAGCAATTACCCCTAAACTCTTTTGTGCTTCGAGTGCGTTTGGGTAAGCGATTTCGTAAATAATAAGTGCGATTTTAAACCAAATCGCAAAAATTGAATTGTTTGGGAACTGCGATTTTAAAAAATTGCGATTTGAAAACGCAGAAAATCTGCGATTTCAAATCGCAGGTAAGGAGGTGCTTTTTTGAAAACGCAGAATTTTAAAACGCTAAACTGCGATTTTAAATGTCAAACTGCAATTTTGCCAAACGCTAAACTGCGTTTTCAAAAATCACGTTTTCAAATCGCACTTTTTAAAATCGCTATTTTTGAAATCGCACTTTTTGAAATCGCAATCCCAAACAGGCCTTTCACTGCTTTCGTAGTCAAGGTGTTTATATGATAAAGTGGGGACTCTTTTCATTTTCATATTTAGGCATTAATGCCAAAAAAAGAAAAGCCAGTCCTCTTTGAAAATAATGGTAGGCATAGCCACGCTAAGATTCCATTTCCATCCCAGGTGGGGTTCACGTAGCTTATTGTCTTTTGCAAATTGCAAATTTTTGTTTTGTTTTGTGTCTGTTGATGATTAGACAGTATTTACATTAATAGTTTACCATGAAAATGGGCATTGAACTTAAGTTCCATTCAACACAAGTGAGGAGGATGAGCTAGTGAATTGAATACTGTATCATAGTTTATAATAAATGATTAGGACGTACTACAATTTTAAAGAAATCATAAATTCTTATATTATGTGAATTTAGGTCATTATTTATATGGAGCAACTTAAAAAATGTTACTTATTAAAAATTTAGTATGTTATCGAGGCTGTAATAAATATATAAAAAAATAAAATCCTTCCAAAAGACTTTTTTTTTTTTTTTTTCCACTTTTAAAAAGATTTTTTTTTTTTAGTAAATTAAAAGACAATTTTTAACTTAAAACTTTTTTACGATATAAAGCGTAAAAAACTGATGAAAATATACATAATTCTCATTAATAATATGTCACTTTTTTAATAAGTAACATTTTTTTACCTTTCAATAAAAAAATAACATGAATTCAAATAATATAAAAATCTACAACTTTAAAGAAGTTGTAGGAATTCTTATCCATAATAAAGTGCTAACAATTGGGGAAGTACATTTATTTTTCGTTTGCACTATTTTATTGTTTACTTTTCTTAAAAATAAAATAAAAATTATTGTTTAGTTTGGACAATAATATTGAATACAAGGATTTATTTGATTGTTCCTGCAGCTTTCATCTTCGGGCTATATAGGAAGTACTTTCAGGTGTCGTGTGAGAATAACAAAAGTAGCCTATCATAAACAATTCTGATATTTTGTATTTCCTTTTTTTATCCGCAGCACAATATCAGGACAATATTTCAAAGTAGAATAAGTGCCTTGCTCGTTAAAAAGAAAAAGAGAATATATACAAAAAAAAAAAAGAAAAAAAAAAAGGAAACAGAATCAATACTTATTGTTTCTTATAAACCTTTGCAAGTGTTAATCTACTTTCCTTCACATCCCCACATAAACCGATTATAGAGGTGGCTGAACACCTTATAAGTCCTTTGAGTGCTGCCACCCTATTAGTTAGTCATATCATGTTTAGTGACTAATGTATTTAATGCCAATTGAACTGTCATGTAAATTTTAAAACAACTTATAACAACCCTCTTATCCTTATAATCCACTCGATCAGTAAGTGGAATGAGATAAATATAGTTATATTTTATTCCTCATTCTCAACTATCCCTTGTAACTTGATAGCAAGTCTTAAGTGATAAACTTTTAAAAAAAGTCTAGGGGATAAAATAAGTTTGTTAACGAAAAATGAATTCAATTAAATAACAAAAAAACAGCAACAAAAACAACAAAAAAATATAATAGTGATAAGGGTTAATTACCTTCTCTTTTTTTTTTTCTCTATCAACTGCCACTCATTTACACGTATGCAAACGCTACAGACTATCACACTTAACCTCCTTATATTAAATTATTTCGGTCTTAGAATTACCAATTATATATAGTACTAAGAATGATATCTTCGATACCCATGTAACACAATTTTACAATATATACATATATAATCGAGACCAAGTCATGAAGAGTCATCGAACCATTATTTTCTACTTGTAACAAAACCATATAGCTAACCCGTAGGCTCAAAATATTACAATCAAACTTTTCTAACAAAACAAAGTCATATGGAAAAATAGATATTAATTTTCACTTTAAAGACAATCAGCAAAAAAGAGGTATGGTTTTGGACCCTTTATGTATTTTCTGTATGTCTGAGTGTGAAATAGTCAAACATATTTTATGGGATTGCCTATCTGCCTCTGATGTCTGGGGTGTCTGTGGGAGAAAAGTTCAAAAGAGCAGTGGGGAGGGAAGTACTTTCATTGAAGTGTTGGAGAATATGATTGCACAAAGCACTATTGAAGATCTTGAGTTTCATGCAGTAATTGCAAGGAAAATCTGGTTTAGAAGGAATACAGTGGTTCATGGGGGGGAGTTCTCTCACTCAAATGTTTTGCTTCAGGAGGCTGTCTCTTCTTTTACTGATTATAAGAACATTAATGCTAAAGATGAGAGGCCACCACAGCTCCCTATTACAAGAGTTCCAACAAAGTGACAATTTCCACCACCTGGTCTATACAAAGTTAATTGAGATGCAGCAATTGATTCTTTAAATAAACGTATGGGGATGAGTATTATTGTAAGAGATTGTGCGGGTCAAGTGATCGCAGCAAAAAGCCAGACTGTTTTTTTCCTTCAAGATCCTATCATTGCAGAAGCACAAACGGCACTATGTGCTGTGGAGTTTAGCAGAGACTTGAGTTTACAAAGCATTATTTTGGAAGGTGACTCTTTGCAAGTGGTTAATGCTTTAAAAGATCCAAAACCAAATTGGACTAAATATGAGCAGTTGGTGGCAGATGCAAAAGGGATTCTTATTATGCTTCGTCGTTGGCAGATTTGTCACACTAACAGAGAAGCTAATTGTGCGGCTTATGGTCTAACTAAGGTAGCTGTCAAGCAAATCATGGATAGAGTATGGATAGAAGATATTTCTATGTGTATTCGTGATATTGTAATTTTAGAGCTTTTAGCTATAGCTATTTAGAGCTTTTATGCTCTAGATGTTTCGGTTGATTATGAATGAAAGAATGAATTTTTTTTCAAAAAAAAAAAGAGAATGCCAAATGCCAATCACATTAAAAATAATAATAATAATAAATTGTAAAATTGTCAATCGAATTAGATACAAGAATTAGGAGTTAGATGAGGGGAATAAATAAAATTAATAAATTAATAAATTAATAAATTAATAAATAAAATTGAAAAAATTAAAAAGTTGGAGAGATAAATTAATAGTTTATTATAAAAAAGAAAAAGTAGGGAGTGAAATGACTCCCTACAATAGAGAGCCATTTTATGTTTCATATTTTTTTTTTCTTAAAATAATGAGTTAAATAAGAACAATAAAATAGTCTAAAATCTATTTTAATTTTTTAAAATAAAAAATTCCTTAAAATAAAAAGCCTAATAAAAATGCTATTACTTTCTACTTGAGTTTTAAAGCCTATCCAATTTTTCCATTGTTTGAAACCCGACGACAGAAAATTCTCGAGTGACACGACAGAGTAGTGGCACTTATGTAATTAAATGTAGAAGAAGGGTCATATGTGTGTTTAAGTATTTAACAAGATCCTCTTTCCCTAAGCGACATGGTCTTTCCGTCTTCGTCTACTCATAGTAATAGTGTAATACCCACATACATCTGTCTCTCTTTCTCTCCCTCGCACAGAGAGACACTCAAAAAAGTGCAGTCACATTCACCACAACTCTCTCTCTCTAGAAACACCATTCTCTGCCACTCTCTCTCCTTCCACTTTGTTTTTTGAGGCGTTTGGTAAAATAGGCAGAAACAAGAAAATCCCTCCTCCGTGGCCATGGCGGATGCGACAAAGCACATGCCAGTCACCGGCGGAACTCTGATGTCGGACCTCAAGAGCCTTGTTTGCATCCTCAGAACCAGAAGAACCGTTGTTTTTGCATATGGGTTCGTGTTTGCTTTTGTTGCTTTCACTGTTTTCTTAGCCTTCAGCCCCTCTTCCAACTCCGTCTCTCCTTGGTTCACCAACATCTTCGCAGGTAGTAGTAGTAGCAGTAGCGGTACTAGTTCAGCGAGTGATTCTAACGGATCCCACTTCACTTCTATTTTCTCAAACTTCTTTCCCGACAACTCATCCACACAACAAGTTTCTTCTCCTCCTTCACGAACCGACACATTTAGATCTAATAATTCCGCATTCCAATCTCCCAATCTCTATAAACCACCGCCTACCGTGACAAACCGTACTCAAAGTACAGTGAATTCTGATAAGGGTAAAGCCCCAAGCCCAAATCAGACTAAAATAGCTGCCCCAGCAAATTCGCCGGTGAATTCGGCTCCCAGTGTGAATTTTGTGAAAAATCGAACTCAAAGCTCAGAGAATTCTGATAAAGTGAATGGGTTGAACGCAAATCAGACTTCAACAGCCGCCCCTAAAGCTCCGGTGGCTACGAATCAGAGTGCGAGTCCGCCAGTTAAATCGGGTTCTTCGTTGAAGAGCAATTCTGGGAAAGAAGTGAAAGGGGTTGCAGGGAAGGGTGCGGTATCGAATTACACGACTTCTCCGACGAAGAAATCCGGCAATGGGACTAATACAGGGATGTCGGTGAAGCAGGGAAAGGATAGTTTGTTGGAGTCTTTGATAAATTGTGATTTATTTGATGGGGAATGGGTGAGGGATGATTCATACCCGCTTTACAAACCCGGGTCTTGCTCGCTGATCGACGAGCAGTTCAATTGTATTTTGAATGGCAGGCCTGATAAGGAATACCAGAAAATGAAATGGAAGCCTAAGGGATGCAATCTGCCAAGGTATATAGATTTGTTTCATGATTTTATTTCTTCCGTTAATTTTAAGGTTTCTCTAATTTTTAAGTTAAATTGATTTTCAATTTAGATTCTGGATTCTGTTTCCTGAGTTTGACATGTTGTATATAGATAAAAAAAAAAAATCTTTTTAGTATAATTGGTATTCAAAATGATGATAATTTATTTTAGTATCTGGGGGTTGTTATGCTTAGATAGAGTAGGTAAGAGCTCTAGCCTTTTTTAGTTATTTATAGTGTTTTGATTTTGGGCTTTCTTTTAGACACTATTATACCTCTATGGGAATTGAGTTTAGTTTTTGGGTTCTTTTCTTCAATGAGATTGATGCAGATGAATTGTCAATTGTCATATATAGGTTGGATGGACGTCGTTTGTTGGATCTGTTGAGAGGCAAGCGGCTAGTTTTTGTTGGTGATTCTCTGAATAGGAATATGTGGGAATCTCTGGTTTGCATCTTGAGGAACTCAGTGAAAGATCAGAGCAAGGTTTATGAAGCAAATGGTAGACACCATTTCCGAGGGGAATTTTCGTACTCTTTCATATTCAAAGTAGGTTAATGAACAGCTCTACTTATTTGTATATTGCATCAATTTGTTTAATTTTTTTTTTTTTTGTAGTATGTGCATCATTTTCTTATTAGTTTTTTCTGTTTTTGGTTTGGGGATGGACGGATGGGTAGGATTATGACTGCTCTGTAGAGTTCTTTGTATCTCCTTTCTTAGTTCAAGAATGGGAAATGCCAGACAAAAATGGATCGAAGAAGGAAACGCTTCGTCTTGATTTAGTGGGGAAATCTTCTGACCAATACAAAGGGGCAGATTTCATCATCTTTAACACTGGACACTGGTGGACTCATGAAAAAACTTCCAAAGGGTAAGTTTAACATTATTTCGATATTGAAAGTGTCTGCATTTTGTTCTTATTATATAAGATAGGTTATGATTTGGATTTCGTTAGAGGAAACTAATGTTATGATGCGAAATCACAGGAAAGACTATTATCAAGAAGGAAGCCATGTCTATGGTGAACTGAATGTTCTTGAGGCATTTAGGAAAGCTTTAACTACATGGGCCAGATGGGTTGATGCCAATATAAATCCATCGAAGTCTCTGGTCTTCTTCAGGGGTTATTCTGCCTCCCATTTCAGGTAATTTGAAATAAAAATCAATGTGAAATTGGTGATAGTTTTTTCTTTTGGCTGAATATGTTAGGGAGATGACACTTGGAGGAGCCAAAGCTTAAGCCTTTGATTTGGTCTTACCTATGCTATATTAACCACTCTCACTTTCGACATCTTTTCAATGTGGGACTCGAATCTTTTTACACTCACATGTTTATTATACTTAACAGAATAAATTTGGGTGATGCTTTTTGTTGTTTTCCCCTTGAATTCACAAATGGCAGTTTGAAAAAAAAAAAAAAAATTCTTGCAAAATAATATTCTGTTTTTGTTTTAAACTCTTGTTCGTTTATCAGCATTTAAGATTTCATAAATAATAACGATACATCGATCAAGAACAATGCAAAAGATAAACGAGGCATTTGTTGTTTTCCACCCTGTAATGTGCTTACAGTTCAGCAACATTGAAGTTGCAACAAGAAAAATACTTAAAAATTTAATGGCTTTTGTCTTCTACAGTGGTGGACAGTGGAATTCTGGTGGGCAATGTGACAGCGAGACTCGGCCAATCAAGAATGAGACTTATCTCAGGCCATATCCACCTAAGATGAACGTTTTGGAGAAGGTGCTTAAGGGGATGAAAACTCATGTCACCTACCTGAATATTACAAGAATGACAGATTTCCGCAAGGACGGCCACCCTTCAATCTACCGGAAGCAGAGCCTGTCAGAGGAGGAAAGAAGAGCGCCACTGAGCCTCCAGGACTGCAGCCACTGGTGCCTTCCTGGTGTTCCTGATTCGTGGAATGAGGTTTTCTATGCTGAGCTCCTAGTTAAACAGCACAAGAAGCAGCAACATGAGCAGAAGAGACATGCATTAGGTAAAACTACACAAACTTAGCGGCTGCATCCACAATTTAATTAATCGTTGCGTTGCAGTCACACGTACGTGCAATATAATTTTTTTTTTCCCTTTTCAGAATTATAGTAACAAATACGATACGCGAGATTACTTGGTAAAGAGTGTTTTTCCTATAAATTATGGAGGAGAGCAGATATAAAAGAAATGAATACTGTTGGAAGAGGTCAATCTGTGCTGTAATAAACCCTCGTTGATATGAATGAAAAAAAAAAGGGAAGGGAAGGGAGGGGGAGAATATAGAACAAAGGGGAGAAATTCCGATTTATGGTTTAATTTATAGGTTGGAAATTGTTACCCTGCCTCCACTTAATATTCTTTTAGCTGGCCTCAAAAGGCTTTGAGGATTGTAATTTGTAAATTCTCTGATTATTTAGTTGGTTTTGTTTAAAATAAAACATCAGTTGTGAGTATTCTTCCTCTTCCCTTAACTATTTACATTTTTTTTTTGTCTGATCCATAGTGAGTTTATGATCTTCTTGTTAAAGATGTGATGGTCAAACTTTCCAACCATGTGCATGGAATTCTCATGGTGGCATGGACTATGTTTGTTAGGCTCTTTCATGTCTTTTTCTTTTAACGTAGAAGTTTCAGTCAATGTTATTTGCTTTGAACAGGGAACTCTAGCTTGAAGATGACGACTATATAATATATGATTCTTTAAATACACACTTTGAGCTTTTTCCGATGTTGTCACATGGGATGTTTGTAGGTCAAAAAATACTTGTCGGCGTTCTCATGTTGTAGCGGTAGATCTTAATAAATGGCTTGAGCTGCTGCATTTAAACGTACGTGCGATAATGTTTTCGGCGTTAGATATCTTGGAGCTTGTTGTTTGGATTGCATTGTGAAATAGAGCTTTAAAAGTCCCAAGAGTTTTTGGAAAAAAATAATAATAATATTTTTGAGCTTTTTAAAAAAAAGTATGTTTTAGCCATTTTTAGAATAAAAAAAGTACTCCTAAAGTTTTTTTAACCAAACATACCATCTTTTTGTTTAGCACAACATTTAGCACCTATATGACTCTTCAAACTAGATATTTACTTTCACTTTTTTATTTAAATATAATTTTTGAAATTTTTTTTATTTTTTCTTTAACATCTACATAGAGAAAAGGAAAAAGGTATAAGAGTAATATTTTTTTTTATTGGTTTAATTAAAAGTGGAGAGTAAATATTTTTTTATTGGCTCCTCAAAGTGGAGAGTCGAATAGAGGCTTTAAAATGTCTTAAAATACATTTTACTTTCTAAAGTAGGAAATTTTTACTTTAAGAAATCAAATAAAAATGCTCTAAAAATACTTTTTAGGAGAAACTTCAGTTAAAGCCCTCGAACTTTAAATTGTTTTAACATGTTCTCTTAAAACTTTATTTTCTCACACTTTAGTATCATGAACTTTAAACTTCTCTCATTTTATCCCTTCTGTCCGATTTCAGTGTTAAATTTTATTAAAATTTTCAAAATATCCTTATATTTAAAAAAAAAAAATTAAAATGATGGGAATTTTAAAAATATTTGTATTTTTCAGTTAGGATTTAACGAAAATTTTTAACGGAGTGGATGTAAATGAGAGAATTTAGAAGTTCAGGATATTAAAGTAAAAAAATAAAATTTAAAAAAAAAAGCATAAAAATTCAGAACGCCTAACTGAAATTTTTCGTTACTTTTTGAGTTTTTTTTTTTTTTTTTTTTTTTTTTTTTTTTTTTGTATGATTAAAAGATTACAAGCCTAAAATGAACCAAAACTAAACAAGCCTAAAGCATATTGAAAGAATTGGAAGATAAGTTCCCAGATACTAAAGAGGAGGGAAGGGTGGGAATGCTGCCAGAAAAAGATCTGGCTGCGGCCCAATGTGCCACAGAGTGAGTACAGAAGTTTGTACTTTTATTGATTTTCCGAGCTTTCCATAAAAGGCTAGTCGGGATGGAATTAATAATATTGTTAATAAGGGAATGGATACGCCAATCTTAAATTATAACAGGATTAGATAATTTAAAGATAACTACTTGAGAGTCACCTTCAATTATAACTTTATTAAGAAGAAAAGATAAAACTAGTTGAAAGGCTAGCCTGGCAGCAATAGCTTCACCTATATTTGAACTGCAAGAAGGATTAATCTCCGTTACCAATTGAATAATATGGCCATGATGGTTACTTTTTGAGTTTTTTAATCCAATTCAAACATGCTCTTAATTTCGTCTTTTGTCGATGCTGCGTGGGAATCCCAAAGATCCCATGTTTTACTACTTCTAGAGGCCTCACTCCATGTTTTATTTTTCAATGATATTCCTAGTACTGTATACTTGTTTTAATCAATTTCATTCCTCTACTTAAATTAATGACATAAAATGCATGTGACATTCCACGCTCACTCATGGAAGGGCATCATAACTCTTTCTGACATAAACAGGTATATTTTTTTTTTTTCTTACTTTAACTTTTTATTTAGTTGTGGTAAATTATGAGTTTGTAATCGACATTCTAACATTACAACAATTGAATACCCTTCATATATATTATAATTATATATATAATATATAGTATATATATAATAATATATTAATATATTATGCACGTTCATTCTTTAGCTGAGTGCACTAAGCCCACTTTAGGCTTCGGAAGGGCCCAAATCCTTGAAGTTGGTTGAAGATGATGTGGGCTCTTGGGCCCAGCTTCTGCTACTCTAAATGGAACTGCATTAGAGGGGCCATTAACAATAATGGTTCACGTACGGTTGCGCTACAGCGCTGGGTTAATATGGATTCCTTTCTTTCTACTTTCTAGGTTGAAAATCATGAAAATATCTCCATTCGCTACCTGAAAACCACTGTGAAGAGATTGCCTTTGTAAATTTTCAGTCTAACTAAAGCTGCGTGGCGTAGTGGGAAGCTAAATTTACAAGCGCAATTACTCCCCAACTCTTCTACAAATCCAAGAAAAATAAAGGAAATGTAGGAAAACTAAAAAAAAATCACTCTTTGAGTGTTTCTTATTGAGAAAATTGAAAAATACATCAACTAAGCGGCCAGATCGTTCTTATTGAGCTTAAGGGTGTGTTTGGATAAGCGATTTCGTAGACAATAAGTGCGATTTTAAACAAAATCGCAAAAATTGGATTGTTTGAGAACTGCGTTTTTAAAAAATTGCGATTTAAAAATGCAGAAAATCTGCATTTTCAAATCGCAGTTAAGGGTGTGCTTTTTTTGAAAACGCAGAATTTTTAAATGTTAAACTGTGATTTTAAATATCAAACTGTGATTTTGCCAAACGTTTAACTGCGTTTTCAAAAATCACGTTTTTAAATCGCACTTTTTAAAATCGCTATTTTTAAAATCGCACTTTTTGAAATCGCAATCCCAAACAGGCCCTAAATAAAAGTAGGATCACAGCCTTGAAAAGAAAATGTACAAGACTACCCTTATCACAAGTTCTATCGATCGAATTTCTCAGGAATTTCTACTGAGTGGATCTCAATCACTTCAGTTGATCGAACTTCGTTAAACAAATTTTTAGATTTCTATTATTGGCAGCCTATTTTGACCTAGTAATAGTTGAAATTGAAAATTTTTCGTAAAATATAAAATTTTAGCTCTTTGAATAAGTTTATAACGTCACAAAACCTTGCCTTCATATGAAGTTGGAGTCATAAGATATGACAGCTTTACTAAGACAGGTCTGCCCATAAACCTATCTGCATCAATAATTCATCATGAGAATATGAGAGCTCCTATCCTTGTTTGACCGATATGAAGCCAAGGGGGAATCAAGGCAATTGGCTTGCTGCCCAGCCCCCTAACCATTTTTAGCTTTCTGAAAATTACAGTACCTAAAGAGCATTAGCAGATGAATGATGTACATTTGAGGGAAATGGATGCAAAAGAAATGATATTCTGCAATTTTTTGTACATAACATTTTTTAACACAAATCAAAGGCTAAATTGAGGTGATCCATGTATATAGTATTATAAATTAATGCTGGAAATTGATGTACTCGTTAATTAATAAACATAACTTAATCCGAACAAAAGCTAAAGTGATGTTTAGACTAATGGGGATGGCTTTAGACTGATATGCAATCAGACGGTGAAAAGCTGAAGAGCTAAGTTGAATTTGGAGTAATTAAGCTTGACCATCGAGGATAACTTATAAATATATGTTAAAGAATGGCCCAAGAAAACTCATTAATTAGAACATCATTCCTTTTAGATCTTCTAGTCTTGACGTGGGACCTCATGTTTGGACATACAAAGATCTCTTTCAGATACGCATGCACAGCAATTTAATTTCACCGCCTAACTCTTGGGTACCTTACACCATGATTTCCTTGCTTTTCATGCAAGTAATATTGAACATTTCCTCGTCAATTCCCAGCTCCCTTCCAAGTCTATCACTTTCGAAAATCAATCCTCCTCCTTATTAAGTTTAGTTAATTACTTAGAGAAATCAAATTATTAGCCTTTAAACATGCTTAACTGATCCCTCTAGCGATAACGTTTTTCTTGCCGATAATGACAGTTGAAAAATCGTTTTACGCAACTGTTGACCATTTGCTAAAGCCGTAAACAAGCTAGCCACCATTGGGACCAAAATTAGTACGTGTTATTTCATGCTAACAAAAATACATACCGACAGCCAGAATTGTGCTCTCTCTTTTTCTCATTCACCGGTTTGATTCTTCTTCTTTTTTGAAAAACATACAACTCTTACGAATGTGGCCCAACAGATCAGGAAAAGTTGTCAAGGTATATATCTATAATCTATATATACGTCTAAAATGATTTCTCGAATCTTATCTTATCTCAGATGGCAATTTTCCTTAATCTTATCTTCTGCAACAGAAGTTTAGGAATATGCTCAGCCTAGTCCAATATAACTGAAAAAGGGGGAAATTGCTGAATATTGCGTATCAGGAATATTACAATCTTTACTACAAAAGTAAGTCCATAATTTGTCGGATTTAAAAAGACGCCATCAAAAATCTGTTCAGCTATGTAAAGTTTAATTTGTATTCGATCCAGGATGATAATAGAAACATTATGGTTTAAATGAATTTTTTCGACTTATTTCTGAGTTTTAACTCAATTGAAAATCTTTTTATAATCACTTCTGTTCTAGGGTTATGTTATGTTATGATTGACGTATTTTTGTATTGCATTTCAAGAAGTTGTAAAATCTTTGGGATGTAGTCCTTAGTAATGGACCACCACGTAAATCCAAATGTTCTGCAATTATTTGTTTTTGTTTTATTTCTGTTTTTCGCTGCTTGCTGATTCTAGGAAATTGGAGTATTTTCCTAAGAAAATCAAACAAGATATGAAATGAATCATATGTCATTACTTAGGAGAATCAGGATCACAAAACAAATCATGAAAATTATCAAGTTGAAAATCCTAATCCTTTACCTTCACTATATATGCACTCCCAAAAAGAAAACATGACAAAACTAAAGCTGCATATAGAGATATAGAGATTTTTTTTTTACTAACAAAATGTGTTGTATTTTCTCATCAATCAACAAATATATCACCCTTGTAACCTATTTCCGTCCAAAACATTGACAAGAAACCACTAGAGACAAGATGGTCCAAAAGAAAATAGGAAAAATGCTGAAAGCCAAAAGTATATACAACTGGAAAAAGGTGATGAATCGTGATCGAGTACATAAAACTAGCGACATCTCATGAAGCAGCTTGGTGAGTTTGGGCCTGCTGCATGTGAGCTTGGACTTGAGCAAAAGGGTATAATCTTGCCTTGGAAAGTGATAAAGCTGCCGTGTTTGTGGCGGCCGTTGCGGTGGCGTTACTGCCGTTGCCAGTGGCCGTACTCGAAGGGTTTGTGGTGGTGGCCACGCGCTCACACGACGGGCACATGGTGAGAGTGGTTGCAGGAAGCTGCATGTAGAATGGTTGAGACGTTTTCAAAGCTCTTAATTCCTGCAGTTCCTTTTGTAACCTCCTATTCTCCTGTGTCAGTGTCTCGCAGCATCGCTTTAAATACTCACAATCTACCTCTGTCTGCTTTAGCTTTGTCCTGCCATTTTCCATTTCAATTTTCCCGAGAAAATTAAATCTCAGTTCAAAATCAACCAACTTTTATAAAAATAACCCAATAAAACTAATTAAAGAGCTGCAAAATATATACCTTGCTCTTCGGTTCTGAAACCAAACTTCCACCTGCCGAGGACGAAGATTTAACTGTTTTGCCAGGGCCAGCTTTTGCTTCTGCACATTGTGTAATAAACAATTAAGTAAACAAACAATCAAGTTTTTTTTTAAAAAAAAAAAAAATCAAATTTGTGAAAACGAATACTCACAGGGTTGAGAGTACTGTGCTCTTTGAAGCTCTCTTCAAGAAAAGCGGATTGCTCTTTGGAGAGCCGGAGTTTCTTCCGGGTAGACCCGTTTTCGTCGTCGTCACTTGCTCTCGAGGACGCTCTTTCAGTCTCCATATTCTCCAAATCTCTCTTGGTTCGTCCACTATTCCTCACACCGAAATCCATCTGAAACGACGAGACCGTACTGTTCGGAGACGACAGCGCCGCCCCATCGTCCGCCTCCTCCGTCGCCGCCGCGAACCGGTTCACGTTTAACCCTGATCTTCCCGGTTCATCTGAAGAACCCGGTTCAGATACCACTGTAATTAACAAACAAGCAAGTACACCCGTTAAAAATCCAACCAAAAGAGCTGTGTACGGAAAACCCACCGACTACCCAGATCTTAAAATACCCGAATAAGGTCTCTTAACAAACAGAATCAAGAAATTATTAATAACCATTTTTGGTTGCCAAGAAAAACTCAAGAGAAAAAAAAAAATCAAAACCCAAATCGGGGTTAGTAATTTTTCCTTTTTCTACCAATCAGAGTTGACAGATTAGATAAACAAAAAAAAAAAAACGTAGAAACCGGGGGAAGTGGAAATTTACAGTTATCAGTAAGCCAAGGAAAGCGAAGCTGCGTGGGTGGCTGGCTGCGAGGAACAGGCGAGAAAGGTAGAAGGTCAAGCTGAAGCGGTGGATCTGAAGAAACCCTTCTCTCGCCGTCGCGGGAATCCGTTTTCTCGTCTGATCTTCCACCGGAACTACTTCCTAAGCCCATGCAGAACCCTAAATCCTTGTTAGACATCTTGGGGGTTTTGTCAAGAAAAGAGAAGGGTTTGGGTGCATCGCCAAGGCTCAAAGCTAGCTCCATAACTTAGCAAAAACCACGAAGAATGGTTTACAAATGTTTTTTTTTTGGGTTGGTGAGCAGGAGCTGCTGGGGACTTAAAAAGAGAACCCTTTTTGTTATTTTTTGATGTAAACGCACAAACAGAAACCCTAAGACTGCCCCTTTTTATTTCTTTTTGCCCGGGGCTAGTAAAGATTGACCGACAAATCCACGTTGACAAACGCACGTGATTCTATTTAATTATACAACGGTTCACACTCTAGGGAGATAATTATATAATTAGATCCTCTCTAATTATCACGCTTAATTACTACTAGTCTCTATAATAGTCAGCTGGGTCAGAGAAAAGCTTTGAAAATTGAAAATTGAATTTTTTGCTTGAGATTTCTTTTTTCACCAAGAAGGCAAGAGAATGTTGGGGATTGGCCTGTCTATATAAAGTCTACGTAATTTACGTGTCTTTTAATTATTTTTTAATTCTTTGAAAATGGATACTGATTGTGATTAAATTATTGTGTTCTTACCAAACAACGGCCAAATCATAACGGAGAAAATGATAAGCCATCCAACGGCTAGCAACACTCGGCCCCCGGTCCCTGTTGTTTCATTGACTAAAATCGTTTATATTTATGAATCATGATCATCATGATAGTGATCATAATTTGAAAATATGATTAAATGTTTTCTTACCAAACTCCCCAATAATCATACTGTTGGTTTTGTCTGTTTTCAAATGATGGAAACCTCAAACCAATTAATTATAATTAATTAATCAATTAATTAAACCAAGGTTTTTTTTTTTAATTTTTTATTTTTTTTACAGTTTCCCGAGTTAGTTATAATAATTAATAAATATTGATTGATTATGAGTGTGACGTGATTCGACGATCATGATCTGGCTCTCGATCGGTCCGCTGACCTGGATATCATCAGTGGATTACAACCGGTGGGAAAAAAAGAAAAAAAAGACCGGGAAGGATTATTAGTCAGATTGGCACGAGATTTTGACCCATAATAATATGTTTTACATGGGAAGACAAAACGACCATCTTTTCCCACTTCAACGAAAGTTCTGTTTTCAAAAAAAAATGAAGGATTTTTTCTTTTTCTTTTTTGTGCCCTTTTGAAGAGCTACAGCAATGAATCGTTGAACTAACCGTGAAAGCCACCAACATGTAGGTATCCAATGTGTCGACAAGAGTGGGTCCTACCAGGCGTTGGGGTTTCATTTATTTTATTTATTTATTTTTATATATTTTTATATATTTTTATATATTTTTTGTTTTGGGTGGATGATGTTTGATTAAAATGAGGAAGGGGGGAAGGGGGGGGGGGGTAGGTGGTCCCAGCGCGCGTGGGTTAGCTTTATAAACAAGTCGGTAATTAAAATACACATCTAGATGATGTGACCAGGTCAGATATGTCATGCTTTTGGGATCATTGCAATTATTGAAGTCATGCAGGCTTTAATGATAAGTTGGATGAGAGAGAGAGAGAGAGAGAGAGAGAGGGGTGGGAGAGATGGGTGAATTATTTGAGTGGGGCCCTGGGAACCGTGGGATAAAGGTGACCCATAGAAAAGCCACCTCAACTACTTCTTCCTAAATCCTACATTCCTATTCACCATTTTGCAATGATTAAGCAGATAGAATTTCAACCCCCCCAGTGATTTGGTCAAGCCAACTGATCGGGGCATACAATTTCAACTGATTTGTTGGTCTCATTTTTCAATTCTTACTCATCAATTAGACATGATTCTTCTTTCTTTCTTTTTTTCCTAATTAATTAGACATGATTCTTGCTTATGTTGTTGTTATGCACCTGTGTTGGTCTTGAATTATTAATAATTTAGGCACCAAATAAGACTTAAATGTCTAAAATAGTTCAAAACAATACATCTATTTGGTTGAATTGATGAATTTCATATATGGACCCATTTGGCAAAAGGTTTAGGATTTGTGTTTTTAAAATTTTAAAAAATATCGTATCAAAACATTCGAATTTTTTATATTTCATCAATTACTTGTTAATAATTTTTTAAAAAATTTTTTTATATCATATCAAACACTTTTTATTACTATTTAAATAAAAAATTTACTAAAAAACAAAACTTTTTCACTTTTCTATACAAAAAATTTACAACATTCTCTCTACTTTAGATCACATCAAAACTTAAAAACCCTCGAACCTCAATCCAACCCTTTGCCAAACATACCATATGGGCTAGCTCACATTTGTTATCCGAAAACAACAAATTATTAGAAATTCGAATTTGGTACTCTCTCAAATGCATATCCTATATTATCACATAAATAACTCAACCATTTTATTTACTTTTTCTTTTTTTTTTTGGTGTGTGTGTGTGAGTGTTTTGTTAAGAGACCTACCCTCATCTTTGAATTCAAAAAAAAAAAAAAAAGATAAAATTATCACCGTTGCATGAGTTAATGATTTTGATAATTAATGCAGATCTTCATTAGCTAAAAAGTAGAATTTGATATAAGTCTTACTGTCTTAGAAATGGGGATTGGCATAGCATTATTGGTTATGATTTGGTCCAAAGTAAGAATTTTGTTTGACCCCCTCAAAGCCATGTACATTAATTCTTAATGAAGCTAATTATATAATGGGGCATGCATATTTATTGTTGTAATGACTCGTATTTAATTTAGCCCCTTTCCAAATGAGAATTCTAGCTAAAAAAAGAAGAATCAATGCATTGAAAAGTCAGCATGATCAATCAAATTGCATCATGACTTGTATATTGGATGCCCATGAGAATCCCTGTAGTTGAGACGTTAATGGGGTATATGATAATATCACAGATGATGATGATCATAATTCTGATCAAATAAAAGACAGAAAACCCACCAATCATAACTTGATGCTATATATGAATGGGGCATTCTGAATAATTCCCATGTGTTTCTGATATTAAGATGGATCGGACTTCCACCCATATTAGGTGAATGGTCCCGTTTTGGAATATCAAAAAAGCCAATCATTTCTTGCATCGATTATGCAATGTCTGTCAGCTCATACCCTTCCCTTTCCTAATCAAAATGTTCCGAAAAGTCTGCCCTGGCCCTAAAACCAGCCATAATCTATGGGAGTTCCTAATTTATTTCTTAATTAAGTTTTGTTTACTTAATAGAGGATCGATCCTTTGACTATATGTAAGTTATACAATTAATACTCGTGTCTGATATATGCTACCTATGGTTCAAAGTTCAAACCTAGGAATTTGGACGTGTCCTATAATTCAAAAACTTATTCAAACCTAAAATTCAAGATTCAAACACACTTAGAAAAGTAAATTCTCAATTTTCTACTGAAGTTTCCAAGACTGTCGAAACTATATATATATATATATATATATATATATATTATATATATATATTAATTGTACGTTCACCCTCGTTGAACGACTTGTTCTAAAACATTATTTCTCATGGATACTATAGTTTAATTAAGTACATGCAGATTTTTTTTATTTTTTTTAAAATTTTTTTAAGGTTTTGTAATAATATGTTTTGTTGTGACTAAGAATGTCATAAGAACGTTTTATTTTGATTGAGTAATGATACAAGTCACCCTCCATGTCTACTTTATGTCTATCAAAAGTGACGTGACTTTTAAAATTACCATTAGATCAAAAGCTAATAATGATAAATCATAAATTCAATGGTGATTTTAAAAGTCACATCACTTTTGATTGACACAAGGTAGACACAAAAAGAATAACATATATAATTACTCATTTTGATTTGCATGATCTTTCCAGATCACTTAAAATAACTTACTCAGTCGTTTCTATGAATGGGTCACCTCCTCTCACATTGTGGACCACCATATATAGATCGAATTTAATTAAGAGGAAATGCTAAGATATCATGCCAAAAAAAAAAAAAAAAAAAGGAAAAACAGAAGTCAAATATAATCATTAATATGATTTCATTTATCCCGTGAGTCCGGTCCTTGATATTTTTAGCGCAATATCAAACCCACGGGATTTTTTATGTTGACACCGTGTTAGACGTATGAAAGTCCAAGCTCATATTTATTACTCCAACGAGTACAAAAAACACACAATAAAAATACAAAATCTAGACTTGGCTACGGCTATGGACTCGGTGCCTTATTGCATTTTCATCATGTTTAAGATTAAAATCTTGTAGATATATACAAATAATTTTTTAATGTCACACTCACAGCAAAGTTAAATTTTACATAATTTGTATAAAAGACACCTTATACATAATTAATATTTATCATTTAAGAGTAAAGTAAATACAAAAAATGGCCATGCCAAATTTTTCTATATATATATAAACAAACAAGTTTGGTGTGTGGTATTTGGATTTGACTGCGATCATATATTAATTCTGACCCAGATTCATTGTCCAAATACCGCCCATATATATCCCATGATCCTATTCTGTTCACGTACTTGGCATGCAAGGTAAGGCCCCTAATATATGTATTCACACAACACGTGATAACTCAATATCATCAATATCTCCTTCTTCTTCTTCTTTTTTTTTTAAATATCATTTAGAAAATAATTAATTAAAAAAATATAATTTTTATTGTCATATCATTTTAATTGTATGACAGTCATATAATAATATGTTAAATAATATTACGAATTTTGAAACTACGATTTATTTTGATAAAAAAGCAGATTAATTGTTTAGTAATGGACGTTTGAGAGCATGCATTTGTTGTATATTGAGGTTATTTTGTAAGGTGATTTAGGTAATTATAATGTTGTTCTTTAAGTAAACATGCATGGCATTAGTATATTATTAATAATGTATCGTAGCCTATCAGAATCCTACAATTATGTCTATACTTGAACGAGAATAGTAGTAGGGTATCTTTATGTTTACATTTGTTGTTGGACTTTTGGTTCTAAGCTTTGGTCAATGATATCGTGGTAAAGCAACGTATGATATGTGTGATACTAGTAATTACATGTTGTTGAACAACCATATTTGTACGCACTCTCTTTTTATGTTTAGTTACTAGAACGTACATCATCGTATGCATAAAAATGTAGGGTCCTTTTCTTTCAATAAAGAAGAAATTAATGAGATGGAAGAAAAAAAGGCAGAACTTTTTGACTTGCATTACACAGTTTTAATTTTTAATTTTTTTTTAATTAAAAAGGTAGAGGGGGCGATCAATTGTGGCTACTCTATTTAAACGTGATTATAGTAGCACATATTCGCAGAACATCACTTAGGAGAGATCTAGACGGCAAAAAACTACAGATGCTTTCTCAAGACCAATCGAGTCATAACTTAAAATTTTATTTTTATAAAATAAGACTGTTACTCTTAAGCAACATATGACAATGGTTAATAAGTTTTGAATTCAATGTTTAAGACCTATAGGCCATGTTTGGTAACTATTTATGTTTGTTAATATGTTTTATAACTTTTTTTTTTTTAAAAAAAAAAAAGTTTTAATGTAACATAAATGTGAAAATAATTTTTAAAAATGTTTAGTATTTGTGATAGTTTGTTAATTTTCTTTTTCTTTTGAGAACATAATACATATATAAAAGATAAAAACAAAATTTTTAACAAACTTATATATATAAAATTAAGGTGGGTTTGGTTTTTGGCTTTTGCCTAGGAAAACGAAAAAAAAAAAAAAACAAAAACAAAACAAAAAAAAGATATTTATTGACACAAGGACTAGGACAGCAAGTAGCCAGCTGCCACTGTACAAACAGCAGCAGGACTCTTCATTTTCAATAAAGTCGCTGTACATACATACATATGTAGGATGTAGCATGTAGATAGATATGCATGCAGCATGGTCCGATCGATGTGATGTAACTGTATAGGAAAATTGCGGAAAAGGTAAAAAGACGGAAGTCACGTGCGGAAGGCGTGAGTGGAGCAATGATGAGCGTCTGGGACACCAATGTCAGAGGAATGACGTGAGGCGGAGAGAAAGCGAGAGATATATATATATATAGATAGATAATACTATAATAGATTAGAGAGATAAATATATATAATTTATATCTAAATTATATATATATGGTTATGGGCGCGAGGCGGAGGGAAGAGAAGCAGATAGAAGAAGAAAGAAAAAATAAAAATAAATAAATAAATAAATAATAGACACCAATGATCAATAATGATAAGACCAAAGCAGAGGGACAGCCCTGCAGCGTCCTAAGGAGACAATTTATACAACAGCAATCATTTGTACGTCGGGTGTTACATGGGGGGCTTCATTCTGTGAATTATTGTTCAGTTTCACTCGTGGGTCCCCACTCCCTTCTTCATTATTAGTTGATTGTAATGTCTAGTCTCCACCATTGCTTCGTCGTTTTCCCTCCTCACACCACTCCCGTCTATTTAATTATTTTTATATATAAATAAATAAATATCTTCGTATTCAATTTGAATTCTTCCACGTTAAGGATAGTGAGATATGATAAGACTGATTATGAATGAATTCTATCTACTAATTGTCACAGTTGTGAAAGAATTAGCTTTAATAATAATTGTTAATGAACGAGTCATGCTGATGTCACATGCAACTACTTCTATGCATGTAAATTGTTTTATAAATTCACTTCCCACGTTTTTTGGTGCATTAATTAAGGTGATTCGAGTTTAAAAGCTTACTTTTACATTAAAAAAATTAAAAAATTAAAAAAGGTCTGAACTAGACTACAGACTTGTTTGGCAATACTTTTTAGCCAAAAATTTAAAATATTAACAAAAAATTTTACATACAAAATAGTCACAAATTATCTTCATCTCTATGGCATATCATAGCCAAAAAGCAAAAAACTTGACTTCATCTAAAATGTTTCCCCAAACGAACCCGTGGATCTTCATTGAATTGCTTAAATATATTATATTATAAATGACTCCCTATTTATAAAATAAGAAGTTGCAGGTGGTAGTATGTAAAGTGTGACCGAATGATTACTAGTGTGCCAATTACGAGAGGAGGGGGTGGTTAAGCTAAGCCATTTATTTTTTGCGGATGGGACAACCTACTTCTTTGCAAATCAAACATGTTTGGTGTGAGTCAAATTCACTGTATTTTGGAGGTCTATGAAAGAGTATCGAGGCAAAAATTAAGTATAGAGAAAATGTCAATTTCCTTTAGTAAAAAAAGAAAAACACAAGAAGGAAGATGAAAGAGCATCTATTATCTCTATCACGGGTGCAGTCAACAAATTGCTATAAGAAGTATTTGGGACTACTGGCCATCGTTGAAAAATCAAAAAATTGTACCTTCAAAAGTATCAAGGAAATGATTTGATTTTGGATTAATGGTCGAAAGGAAATTTTTTTTTGACACAAGCAGGGAATAGGGTTCTTCTTAAAGCTGTTATATAAGTTATTCCGACTTACAATATGAGTGTTCTTTTATGCTTATATTTTGGTGGGGGCATAAGGAGAATGAATCAAAAGTAGCATGAATGAGTTGGGCAAAAATGAGAAGGGCAAAAGCTCATCGTGAATTGAGTTTTCGAGATTTGGAAAGTTTTAACGGGATTTTGTTGTCTAAGCAAGGATGTAGGCTACTACAAAATCAGAACACTTTGGTAGTGCAAATTTTCAAGGAAAAGTATTACTCATTTGGTTCTTTTCTAGAGTCTTAGCTGGGAAATAGACCATCATATGCATAGCGAAGTAAATGGAATTTGGTAGATCTTTTGAAAGATGGGTTAGTTTGGAGAGTGGGGGATGAATCAAAGATAAAAATTTGAGAAGACTAATGGCTTCTAACCCTAACATCTTATGCAATCCAGTCACCTGTATGAGTACTTGATAGAGAAGCTAAGGTTAAGGAGCTCATGGATGAAGATTCTAACTAGTGGAAGGTGTCATTAATAAAGGATATTTTTGATGAAAATGAAGTTGAAAGCATTTACAAGCTTGCTATTAGCCCTAATAGACAAAATGGTTAATTAATTTGGATCAAGACATTAAAAAGACAGAAATATACAAGTAGGGGGAAGTACATCAATTGTCCCTAAGTATTGTCTTGTGTGGAAGAAAATATGGCAAATAAAAGCTTTGAGGGTGGTGAAGATTTTTTTATGGAAAGCATGCAATAATTTGCTGCCAACTAAGAAAAACTTTTTTTTTTAAAAAAAAAAAAATTAAAAAAGGCTCTCCACATGCAACAAATACCACTGTAAGAGGGCTAAGCGGTCGAGCAAATACCACTATATTCAATCTCATTCATAATGTTTGTGCAACAATCGCCATTAGCGCCAGCTCATCTAGATCTAAATATCGATGAGAATTGTCAACAATAAACACAAAATTATCATGCTCAATACACCGTTTTTGAATCTTGCGTTCGCACATGCTCAAGACAACCTTAGTAGTTGGGAAACTCCATAATATATGTCCAATAGTTTCCAATTTGACTTCACATAGAGAACAAAGGGGATCATTTGTGATATTCAATTTGAAAATATTCACTTTGGTTAATAAGGCATTGTAACAAGCTCTCTACATGAACACCTTCACAGCATGAGGGATATGCAGCTTTCATAGCGTCTTCCACATTAGCAGCCAAAATATTCATGTGTAGGTGTGTGAGCTTCTCAAAGTAAACTTACCATAAGCAGTGAAACTCTTAATCGGCCTAGCGTTAGTATAGATCAATCCAATAGGAATTTGGCATATAACATCGGCAGTCTTAGAGATCTATATTCATAATATATTTTTTTTAGGGAAAATTTTAGGCTAACTATATTCATTTTTGTAAACACTCGATTGGGCTATATTCATATTTATTTTTTTGGGGCTATGTTTTTATTGAATTGACTTTGTTTTACAAGAACGAGGTCTATTTATAGGCCATATGAGTGTGTACTATAATGAATAGTACAAAGTAAACAGGAAAAATCTTCTGTGGATTTCAACGGGTTACATATTTATTAATTTGCTTGAATACATTATACATTGTATTATAATAAATGCGGCCTATTTATAGAATAGGAAGTGGTAGTTGGTGATAGGTGTGAGATGTGTTAGCTAAGGCAATACTAGACGGGGAATTAGATTTTTTTTTTCTCAAACTCTAAAGAAAGGATAATAGCTGATTAATATCTTTTTTAATCAGTCTCATTGCTCATGAGACAACATAACTAGATTCTGACTTTTTTTTTTTTTCTTACCTACTATTCTATTATAACTAAAAAAAAAAAAAACGCAACATTATTTTTTTTCCCCATACACGCATATTATCTTTCT
Source organism: Betula pendula (assembly GCA_900184695.1). Taxonomy (NCBI): domain Eukaryota; kingdom Viridiplantae; phylum Streptophyta; class Magnoliopsida; order Fagales; family Betulaceae; genus Betula; species Betula pendula. The sequence goes on from FXXK01000396.1 coordinate 565,337, forward strand.
AGTGTGAAAAGAAGCAATGAATCTTTTACTTCTCTCACTATTTTGGTGCTCTTCCCAGAATGCTGAACATCCTCCTGCAAAATTTTCTTCATTTTCGCAGAATCATTTGACATACTAAAATTATATTCCATCCGTAATGTCTTCTTGTAACTTTGCAGTATCTTTTTATTGTAATGACTAATTATTATTTTACTGACACATAATCTCAAATATATATAAGAATATAAATAATTATTAAATAATATTATTTTTTAAAAATATTTTTTAATTTTTGGTTTGCAGTCATTTTATAGTTTAAATTTTATTTTGGTAGATTGTATCTTAATATTCTTTACTAATTACAATTAGATATGTAAAATCTAATTTGAATGATAAAATAGGTTCATGGAATATGCTTTGCATCGACGACTTGTTAAGTGAGAAAATTAATTAGCAATTATGGCTTCCAAGATAAACGGGGTTAAACGTTGGACCATTGGCTTTCATTTGATGAGAAAGTCAGCGAGGATAAAGATATGGAAGATTTGAAGTACCATAACGTAGGGAGATAATGATCTGATTGATGATGCTAGGCTAGGGAGTAATTATAATTATGTATATATATATATAATTAATTTTTTATTCTTCCACAGCTTCAATCTTAAATTACCGAAAATGTCCCTGAAGACCTATATCCCACCGTCCCACGCACCAAACCATGTTGTTTTTGGTGAGATGGAAATAGGTTTTGAGGGGCATTTTGGAGAAATGGTGTTAGATATTGTTGTTGACGATTCTGAGGGAAGATAAGAGAGGATCCAGGGGCATGGAGAGAGGAGCTAGAGGGACCCTAGTAAGGATGGTAGCTGTGGGCAAAATTCAACTCACGGGGAGTGCCCAAGGAGGAGGAGGAGGAGCTGTCAAGTTTTGCAATGATGAGTTTTTTTTTTTCTGGGTCCTTTTGTCAGCCCTGTGAATGTGTCGTGATTTCTCGACCCTTTTGATGCACGAACCTCCGTCCTCTCTATCTCTCTCTCTCTCTCTCTGCGACTTTTCTCTTAAGAACTGGTTGAAAATGAAGTTAATTAATAAATATAGTTATATTAAGGGGTTCAAATAGTCAACGACCACGTTAGAGAACGGTCACATTTGGACTGCCAAATCAAGAGGATCAACAACTTTCATCAGAGAGAGTTATTCTTGAGGGTAGGCGTGCTAGGAGATGTGTGCTAGGATGTTGCCTTTTTTCCCCGCGCGCGCGCGCGTGGGTGGGGTATCCATTTTTTTCCTGAGAGCGAATACTTTCTAACGTAATAAAATTATGATCTCTGTTTTTTTGGAGAAGAAAAAAAAAAAAAGGAAGACGGACAAAAATGGACCAAAAATATGGATATGAAGCATTTTTTATTATCAAATGTGATCAAATAACAAATAAAAGCATATTAATCCTTCAATGTACAATTTTTACTACCATAATATTAGAGAGTGAATACTAAAAATATGTGAAGCATTTATTTTCTTGGAAGTACATATAAGCCAAGGAAGGGTTTTCAATTTTGTTATATATATATATATATATATTAGGCTTAAATATTAAATTTAAACTTTCACAATTATTCTATAATACTGACATAACAATTCTAACAAATCTATAATTCAATTACTGTTAAAAAAAAATTTAAAATTTAATTAAAATTGCCACGTGTTGGGGACTAGGCTTTAAGGCCCTAACGCAAGTACATATAAGGGGTTATTAAGTGAGTTAAGGCCGGCCAATGATTAGGGTCCATTTACAAATTGAAACTGTTGAGGTTCTTTGTTACTATGGATTTGCCATCGACCAGGGATGAAGCCTCATCACCCACCACGATCATCAACAATTAGGATCGGACCGCTAGCACAACTTTCGAGACTGACAATACTTGATTCGATGTGCATTTAAATAAGTATCTCCATGCCATACCACACGTTCAACAACTCAACAGCATGGGTGCCACCTAGATGTGACTAACGTCACATTAGTGGTCAAACCCAAAGACCACGATCGCCACAAGTTGGCGACACATGGTAATGCGGGGACTTATGTGTAATGATTCAGAGAAAAACACTAGTTACATCTGTGCTATAACTACAAAAAGATGAATGAATTTTGAAGTTTTCTTACAATCACTTATAAAGTTCAGTTTCACCTAATAACTAGGTAATGTGAGACTTAGTACTCATGACTTTTTTTATAAACCACTCACTTTATGTGAGCTATTTTTCATTTTCTTAATATGGGATCGGGGTATTACACTATGAAAGTGACTTCATTAAATGAGACCAGAGACAGAGACAGCACCAAGGAATATATAAAGGAACATTCTCCAATCAAGTAAGGATTTGAATTTTTATTGGAGCTATTTTTCGCTGATCCATTCTAACAAACTCTTTTGTTTAATCTCTTCTTAGTTGCAAGATCAGTTGTCACTGTTTGAAAATTATCCCATCACTATGTTAATATTATATAATAAAAATGTGATTAATATATATCATTCCTCATTAAAAAAACAAAAAATATATATACCATTAATTACTCTAAATCCCGTTATGGTCACTAATCTTCTTAGGTGTGAATGAATAAAATAATGGCAACGAATGGCAATGCATATAATAGTCATTACGTTGTTCACCTGCCTTAACCTTAAAAAGAGGGAGAGAGAGAGAGAGAGAGAGAGTAATGATTCGTGGCCTAGTTTTGTAGGTGTTTTTTTTTTAATACAGTTTTCATAGCCATGGTCGAAATGAGTTGCAAATGTGCAAATTCAAAGAGTTAGAGTCCTTGCAAGTATGATATAATTAATCATATAAATGATTGCAGAGTGCAGCACTCATAAACGTAGACTAAAAAAGAACTTTATTTAACAAATGATTGCCTTTTTTTTTGTGATTACCAAGATGAGAGCAAAGGGTAAGACACCACGGCATGCAACCCTGGAATTGGAAGGATCTTTGTTCCCTACATAGACATCATTATTAGGCCTTTGTCAAGCTTTTTTTCTTTTCTTTTTTTATGATAACCATAATCATCACGACTATCATCATCATCACCATTCAATTGTGTCTTTTTCTATCCTGGAATGCTGTGTTTTGTTGGGGCACAATGCGACAACGGACCCTCAAAAATATCATCATGTAATCTTCCATTGCCCGGTTTGAATGCACTATTCATATGCTTTCCAATTTCGATAATTAATTATAACCTTGTAGTGATTAGAAGTCAAAAGCTATTTCCATCTAATAATACACTCCCTAAACAGAATTGCGGAATCACTTGGATTTGCTTATTGACAGTAAACATTATAATAATTAGTACAGTTTCACACTTTCAATGGCCTTTTAGATTGCTCTCATAATTAGATCCCTTGTTCAATGGGAACTCATAAATGCCATTTTGCATTATCTTATCATTTTCGACAGATATGTCATATTCAATTCACATTTATATCAATTTTAATTAAAAAAAAAATAATAAGAGTAAATTGTGCATACCATGTCAACTGAAAATATTAAGAGAATGCAAAATATATTATATGAGAAAGATAAACTGTTTTTTGTTTATCTTTGTCTATTTTTGCATATGTAGCTTTATTTTATTATTATTTTTTTAAAGATCTTTCTTTTATATTTGTGGGGCTCATCTTTATCCACATATGCAAAAATAGAGAAAAAAGATGAACAACAAACATTTATCATAAATAAATGCTAATTTGCATTCTCTTAGCATTCTTAGTTGACGTGACATATTCAAATCTACATTTGGATCAATCTTAATTTAAGAGGAAAAAAAAAATCGATTGTAAATTGAGCATGTCACGCCGGTTGAGAATGCTAGAACAATGTTAGAAGAATTCAAAGTAATGAGAAATGCTACTTTACATTCTCCCAATATTCTTCGCTGACGTAGCATTTTCAATTCATTTTTAGATCAATCTTAATTAAAAAAAAAAAATTCAATGATTGATTAAGCATGCCACATCAATTAAGAATATTGCAAAAATGCAAAATAACATTTCTCTCCCCATATATATATATATGTGTGTATGACCTTGCATTCAAATGTTTCATTCTTTCTAAAAATACTTAATTAGGATCTCATCCTTCTTGTTAAAATATTTATTAAACATTTACCAAGTCTATATTGTATATTTATTACATGAGTAATTGCTGTTTTCTTGAGGACAAGGATCCTATTCCATTTTCTTGTTGATTTTTCTCATCGATCCTTAAAATGATAGGTTTCACCAATTGTTAGCAACAGCAGGCTTAAGTTGTAGACTTACACTAGACCCCTCAACTTGCTCGTATTTGGTTCTTGGGTTACAATGTCAAACAATGAAAGGTGCTTTGGTGGTAAAAATTGTCTAGGCTCCTTTACTATGACAAATGTGCTGGATTATGCTAGACTAGCATATAGGTCATGTGACTCATGCCTAAGGGTTTTCAAGGACTTTTGTGCTCTATAAGCTATATATAATGTCTCTTATCACTTTCCTTCGAATTTGAGTTGGCCATGCCTTCATTGTCTTTATCCAAGTGATGGTGGTTAGTGAGACCTTTCTATTGATAAGCCAAGGGGTGAACATTGAGCCTGGTTCTTAGAATAATAAAGTGAGTTTACGAAAGCGGTTTATCGAGAACATCGGCTAGCTGGTCTTTGCTTAAAATAAAATAAACATTAAGAACGAGTAAGGTAAATTTTTCCCGCACAAAGTGAAAGTAGATCGCTACATGTTTGCTTTATTACAATTTCTTTTTACTGTATATCACATTAATTACTTACTATTACTATATCACACCAATGATTCTAAAAGAGTAATATTGTGTATAATTGTTTTACAATTTGTTGACATGTGTAAGAATGTGATGAGAGTCGTGCCAACCAATAAGAAAGGTAGCTATAGGGTTGCTATCTTATTTAGGCCGAGATGGGGACTGTTGGAGAGACAAAAAAAGCTTGGGCTTTAACAACCATTGACCCAACCCCTCTACAACCCAGATTGCCATTCGTAAATGCTGGCCCGATCGGTGGAAGAGCTCCGTGTAAGACAAGTAATCCTATTAAAAAATTAACTCTAATGCTAATGATTAAATGGGGGATAGGGGGATTTCTCCAATAAAGGTGAGTTGTGTCTAAAGACTAAAGAATGGTGTTATAGAAGAAGCTTGGGTATGGTTTTTGTTTGGGTAATGATGCGGTCTGTAGAGCAGAGGACATGGCTTGAAACACACTCTCCCGTGTGCTCAATCATACTCCCTGCGTCCGCCAATCATTTCGTCCCGTTGCCCTTTTCTTAGACTTTCGAGACCACTGCCCCATCATCATCATCATCATCCGATCCTAACCAAAAACATCATTTTACAACGTTAGTGGGACCAAGCGATTTGAAAAAACAGAGATTTCAAGGTATCAGTGTTCAGTCAGTATTATTATTGTGGCCGGGTCAATCTGGGTATTGGGGTGCCAATTATGGCGGAATAAGAAATGAAGTGACTAACAAAAAAAAAAAAAAGAAAAAAAGAAAGAAAGAGAAGAAATGAAGTGACTAGTGAGAGAAGGTTGTTGTAGCTGGCTAGCCCGTGCTCGGACCTTCACATTGGTGTCCGTGCTTGTTCGGTTCGAAGCTCATGCGGGAGTCTTTCCTATAAGAAGCAAACAAAAAGATAAGTTAAACCTCAAATTGCTGTTTACAGTTACACTGTCAGTGTCGGGTCGAATCTATGTTGGGTCTTAGTAGACCGTCAACCTTGCCCAACTTGCATGAGTTGGGCTCCATGCTTCCATTGGGCCGTTCAACTGTTGGTTTGTGGGCTTGATAATCAACTTAAGACTCAACTCTCAAGACCCAAAAAAAAAAAAAGAAAAAGAAGAAAAATCAATTTTGATACAAATAATTAGGTTATGTTTGGTAAGCAGAATGACTATTATTTGTAATAGTTTTATTAAGAATAAAAAAAGTTAAATGGATTAGCCTTAGAATAACAATTCCGATAGCCATAAGAGAATGATTATTCATTCAATTGAGGAAACATAAATAACAAAGAATACAAAATATGATAATAATTAGATCCTTATAGTTATGTAATCAAATTTTTACATTGATTTACTTTCTAATTTACTATTAAGAAATAAAATTATCTATGTAAACTTTTATATTTAGATTACTTTTTTAAATTAATGTGTTGATAAATATGTAGACTTCTTTTTATTTTATTTTAATATAATTGTATGAGATATATATTTATAATTACCTAAAATTATGGAGAATAATGATTTTATTAAGCCCCAGTCGAATCCTAAAGGAGCTCATGTTGAGGTAGATCTAGTAAATTAACTACCGTAAACTTTACTTTTACATCCTATAATAAGAGGCTGACACATCATATAAACACACCAAATATAATAAGTGTAGATCCGATAGGTCTCTTCAAATGAATATGTGTCTATTTTATCAATAATTTTTCTTTTCTTCATAAGATGTATTTGGTGTTTTTAACTAACATGTTAATTTTTTATTAGATGTCGTAAAAGATGGATTTTATACTACATTTAGACTGAAGGTATTCTCTTTGTTGAATCGATTAGTTATTTCATTGGTTATATTCTTTAATTATTATTTTTAACTTTATCTTTTAATTGCTCCGTGTGAACCAAAACTTTGTATGATTTTAAGATATGAAAAAAATAAAAGGATAAAGCCAATTTGGTATGATTTTAAAGGATAATACTTCCTTGACGCCAGCTGCCTCGATTTGGTGTCAACAAGCAGAGATTGCGGGATTTTCCCTAAACTTTCAACTATCTAAGACAGTTTGATTAAATAACTTGATCTAAAAGCATTTGATAATTCCTTCAACAGTGTGAAGCAACTTGAGGATTATTCCTTCAACAATCTTCTCAAAGAAGTACATGTTTTTCAACTTCATGTAATTTTGGTACAACATAAACCATCAAATACATACATAGTATGTCTTCATGAGTCACATTAATCTAGAGTCTAAAATCCCAACTCATTGATTACAACAATGACAATCGTGCATTCATCTCAGTGTGCCTTTCACTCTCTCTTTCTCTCCTTTGATATACCATATACCGCTTGAATCAAGATTGATTGCAATTCACTGAATTGCGGTCTACTTGAACAGTAATTGTGAAAAGATTCCGATGGGACCCACTTGCTCGATTAGGTGGACACCGTCAAGGCCCTCTCTCAATTGGCTATCCAAATTAGCTGTAATTTACGCAGTCAATTGCAGAAAATTTTGGTCCTATACTACTGCTTAATGTACACTTCATTATAATATTGTTAGTTATCTCTTATAAATCTTATATTACAATGAGAATGGTGGGAATTCTAACACCACATAATAGTTATTCGCTTAACACCTACCACTGGAAACCCAGATTGCATCAATTGAGGATGAGGGGAGCTTGAAAATATGTTGATATAGGAAAGAAAAAAGGATAAGGCAGATGGATTGTAATGCATTATACATCCACAAAAGGAAACGAACTTTCATAAAGTGGGCATTTGATGTTTTAAGCCATTATGCGAAAGGCATATAATAAGTACTTTTGAATGCATATGGTTTTCCAATATTATAAATTTCCTGTTTCATACAAAACATTTATAGAACATATAAGCATATGTTATTGGGATATGTCTATGCAATAGCTATAGGAAATCTACAAGTAGAAGTTTGTACACCGATAGAAGTTTTAGAAGAAAGTACTACATATAGAACTGTGGATTAAAATAGGAGACCACTGAATATATTATGCATACGAATTGAAAGGAGTCCAATATTCTAGAATAATGTTGAAGTTAAAAAATTATGAGACTAAAGCTATGTTTATTAAAATGTATTAAGGTTTGATGTGATATAAAGGTGAAACAATTTTGAGTATTTTATGTTTTGAGAAGAGAAAACAAAAAATAAAATGAAAGCGATGTAAAATTAACTTAAGGAGCTTAAAAGTTCATAACAATATGGCATAATAAACCTCCACAATGAACCTTTGTCACTTGCAAGGAAAAAAAAAACTGTATAATAATCACTATATTTTTTACTTTTTTTTTTTAAAGTAATAAACAAATCTCATTAAAAGTGTAAGACGCCCTTAAGTACATGAGAAGTATACAAATAAAAACATTTAACTAAGGAGAGCAAAACGAAAAAGAAAATCACTATAACTAAACAACATAGGAGAAACATACACCGCCGTCCAAAGATACAAAATATCGTAAAACAAAGATAAGATTTCTCCCAAGACCTCTCCCTGTCCTTAAAGTTCATAATATTCATTTCCTTCCAAAAACACCAAAATAGACACATAGGCATCATTTTCTACATTGCAACACTCATTGGCCTGCAAGAGAACCACCAACAGTCATACAGATTAACAACACGTCTAGGCATAACTCAAGACAACAAAAAATGATTGAAAAAGCGTTCCATACGGCAGAAGCCACATCACAATGAAAAAATAGATGGTCCACAGACTCTTCATTTCTCTTGCAAATGCAATATTTGTCCATCATGATGACGTGCCGCCTCTCAAGGTTATCCAAGGTGAGAATCTTGCCTAAAGCCGCCGACCAAACAAAAAAGACTTCCCTTGAGGGAGCCGGAATCCGCCATACACTTTTCTAGGAAAAGCAACAAACTTTAAGAGCAACCAAAGAACTATAGAAGGATTTGACTTTAAACAAATCTCTTTTGGCCGGAACCCACTTCAGCTGATTTATACAACCTCTTCTCATAGAAACTGAATGCAACACCTAGAAAAAGGAAGCAAAAACACCTACTTCCCAATCATGCACCGCTCTAACAAAGCTCACATTTCACTGGTTAGAACTGTCCAAAATCTCTAAATTAGCCGCAATAAATACGTCATTTGCACAAGCGAGGCCATATAATATTAGAAAAGCAACCTTAAGAGCCATATCCCCACATCACATATCCTGTCAAAAGCTGATCCTAAAATTGCCCCCATCAAAAATCTCGTAAGACTGGAGAATTTTTCCCACAATTTCCTGATATTCTTACACAAACCCACCTGGAAAGTTCCTGTAGGGACAAGAGAAAACCACCCTCCCCATAAACTGTCATATTTAGAGTCTTCTACTAATCTCCATCAAGCATCTCTCTCAAGCCTATAGTGCCACAACCATTTACTTAAGAGAAAGGCAATCAAACACCATCAAATTCATGATACCCAACCCTCCTTCAGAAGATAGGTAAACAGACTTGAGAGCAACTCACTGGATGTTATTTCAACTCTTCACCTAACCCACTCCATAGGGGTAAATTAAAACAAAGTAAAGAAGCAAGTCAACCAAAATCCGAATGCAACAATAATGCCAGCATAACAGCATAACAATTATATCTATAATTATGCAATATTGATATAAATTATAAGTTTTTCCATTAAACTTAAAAAAGTTAAGAAGAAACAAAGAAATTAAGAAGCATCCTCGGACACATGGAACTGCTTGCGAGGTTATGTACAGGAAAAATTATTAGAGCATCCCCATATGTTCCACTACAAATTTGATTTCCCGTACAAATTAAAAGCACAGACCCCTTGAAGAAGAAAGATAATATTTCAAGCCAGATATTGTATGCCGAAACAGCTGCAACAGTTTTATAATCAACTCATGATAGCCAACGGGGTAGCAAAAGGTTAATTACGTTGTAGAGTGAAAGCAATAATAAGGCAAGGAGCTCTTGCATAGGTGGAGTACTTTTCACGAGTAACACCAGGATGATTGAATATTAGGATAGAAGAAATCCTTTTTAATTCAGCCGTCTTCTTCTAGGTGCACGAGAATCTCCACTGTCCACATCTGAACTCCTTGAAGCATCATTTCTTCTTCGGGATGATGAAGTTGAAAGGGACACCAAGGAATCGATTTCCATAGCAGTGTCCACCTGACTTTCCGAATTTATAACAGCAGCAATGCTTGAGAAAGAATCCCTATCGTCAACTGGTTGGGGCTGCTCCTGATTTCTACCTATAGTAGGGTTACGGAAATATGCCTCTACTAACCTTTCAGCAGAAGTCAATGCAGTCGAAAGAGAAGAAAGTGTTGTTCTATGAGATTGTGACCGTCGATGTAAGAGGGACTGCAGCCGGCGGTTTTCTCTGGTCTCAGGGCTACTTATGTCACTCTGTGTTAAATCCACAACATCATCAGGGGGAGCCACTGAACTTTGCTCTCTGCGCGCGCGAGAGGTCAAAATCCGATTCAACAAGGAATTAGTTCTTTCTACTGCTTCATGTGCCCTTTCAGGCTCCTGTGGCTGTATAAAGTCCCGCGTCAAATCAAACCTATGTCCAAGGCGACGGATCATCTCCTCCACGGGGAAACTAAATGCAGTTCTCTGAAGGGTTTGCCTCACACTCTCAACCCGCCGTGCATTTGGCCTAAGAGGGATCTTTAGACTTGAGTCCTCCTCTGACTCACGAACACCGTTCCCGCGACCATAAATTGGGGTCACACTTTTGATCGTCACCTCTCCCTTACACACTGGACATTCCTGTGCATCTGAATGAACATTCAACCATCGGTAGAGACATGGCCAACAAAACAAATGGCCACAACAAGTCACCACAGGGTCCCTACCCAAGTCCAAACATATATTACAGTCGAAAAAGCTCCCATCATTGCTACTAGCCTTTTCAATAGCATCATTGTTCTCTGACTTCTCATCTTCCAAAATCCCATTTTTATTGTCACATGTTTTCGGAGCCTCATTCATTCTTTCCTCTGCAGTAATACTACCCTCGCCTGTCTGCAATGTACTCAGATCGCCAGAATTGACCATCAATTGGTTCAATTCCATTGAGATGTTCCGAGCTTCAGATGGAATTTGAACCTGCCGCCATCTCCTCCACCGCTGCCGTCTCTGCCTAATAGCTTCCCTTAATCTATTAGGAGTATCTTCAACCCAGTCATCCAAATTCACTGGGTCAGCGGGTAGTGATCCCGCTTGAGGCTCGGGAATAGGACCCAGGTTCAAGTCAAGATTCATTGTATCAGATGTCTCCTCAGCCATCACAAATCGACCAAACACTATTATAAAGACAAGATTTATCACAAATTCAACGTCCCCAGATAATTAAAAAAAAAAAAAAAATCTCGGCTTTATTTCAGTTTTCACAGTTGAAAAGTCCCAAATCACAAGGCCGCAAATTTTTCATACACTACTAAGGATTCGACACAAGAACCCTAACTTATATACAAAAAAGGAACAAAACCCAATATAAAAACCCTAACCTCATCACAAAATTGAAGAAACCCAAATCGAAACCCCTAAATTCAACACAAACTTCACATACCCAGATACAAAATCCTAGCAGTAACGCATAAATTGGGAGCTTAAACTAGGTTTAGGTCATGAACATGATGACTTTGACATCTCGGGTCTTGAGCTAACACTTAGAGTATAAAAATCTAGGGGCTTTCGAGTGGAAAGAGTGAAAATTGAAAGGTAGAGAAGAAAATTGAACACCTGGGTCTTTAAGGATCGATCTCGATGTTCAATTGAGACTCATTCTAAGTCCGAGGACGAAGTAGCCATCTCCTGAGCTGGGTTGTCCCGGAGTCGACTCGCCATGGATCGTTCTCCCCTTAGGTCAGCGATCTAGGCCACACAGAGAGATGAGGCTCAAGACAGAGGGTTTAGATGAGTGTGGGAAATGAATGCAAAGCCACAACGAAGAAAAGAGAGAGAGGGAAAAATCGTGTGGTATAGCATATGGGTGTTCTTTATTTTTTTGTAGAGAAATATCATCCTGATTCAATTTTCTTTCCACTCACATGTATAGTACTTTTTTTTTTTAATAATTCTATTGAAATTTATGTGCTTTTTATATGCTAATGAAAAAATGATGCGTTTATCACATGCTAAGATACATATAATAATTTTGTACACTACATTAGAAGAAATTCCTCTAATTATATTTGAAGAAAATTTTTGCCCTTTGATTTGGTGCGTATGGATTGTAAATGAAGGCGTCAATGAAGTGTGTGGTCTACCACTTCACCTGGTGCCCGAGTTCTAGTTAAATCGAGCGGCTCAAATTCACTTCCACTACATGTTCTAAAGACCTTAATTTGAAATGTGAAGGCTATAATTTTTTTTTGCGAAAGAGTAATGCTAAAAAACATATTGGTATCCCACTAGTATTCCACCCTGTTGATATGCCAGGGTCTACATCAAATACTTAAAAAATTAAATAAAAAAATAAATAGAGGATAAACAAAAAACAAATAATGAAACATTCCCCTCATTTACATAGCCCTAGACCTAATTCCCCCCTCGCCCCCTCCCCCATAACCACCGTTCTCAGGCGACCCGTCATAGTGCTAAACTTCAACTCTGTTCCCATTTCCTTATGTAAACACTTCCAAAATGTCGAGGTAAATCTGGAGTCATGGTCTAAAATGATTGTTGAAGGTACACCATGTACTCATACCATGACCTAAACACACAACATTGCCAACTTATCTATTGGATTTTTAGCCTTCATGGGAATGAAATGGACAGTCTTAATTAAACGATCAACAACAACCCATATCGCATCTTCTCTAGACGGTGTCCTAGGTAAACCCAATATAAAGTCCATAGCTATCTCGTCCACTAATATGACTCATTTAGGTCTTTGTACATCTTGGTACTCCCTAGATGTATGGTGTACAGGGATTGGTGAGTTTCGTCCATAATCTCCTTCCTTAGCTCTCCACCTCCCAGTATGCATACTTGCTTGTAATAGATGAGAAACCCATCGTCCACAAGGTGAAATTCAAGTAATTTCCCTTCCTTGAGCTATTGATTGATCTTCTGCACACTAGGTTATCGACTTGAGCAGCCTTTATCCTTTCCAGCAACTATGGTTGTAGTACTATACTGGACAAGAGTGCAGGTGCTTACTCCTTCTTCTACAACTTTCAACTTTAGCCTTTCTAGCTCCATAGCCAATTGGGGTTGAGAAACTCTCAGGGCAGCTAAACCAATTGCTGACTTCGTACTCAACGCGTCATCAACTACATTAGTTTTGTTGGGGTTGGGCTTAGAAACAATAAAAATTTATTGGTAAATTTTTGCTTTCACAAGTCAATATGATGATATAGGGCAAGTAAGCCAGAGCAAATGCGGTATCTTCAAGGTCATCCACCGCCACATCGTTTGCTTCAGAATTCGAGGCAACTGACAAGGAATACTAGAGATTCACAAATACCACCAAGGCGAAGTACTAGGCCCTCTATAGGCATTCCATATTGGTGGAGCGAGAGATCTATTTCGAGGGTCTCGCGGAGGACTATCCCCTCATACAGAGGGTGATAGATGCCCAGCTTTGGAGGCCACTTGGAGCTTGCGTGATCTCTGTTTACGTAGACCTTATTTGTGAGTTATACGCTTGCAGGACGAGTCTTTTTAAAGTCAACCTTAGAGGTAAGGGGATCTATGTGGGTCTAGAGGTTATATGACAGATATGTAGGGTCCCTCTCGTACAAGATTCTCCTTACACTTTTACAATTGAGATCGACCCATCTCGAGAAACCCTTTGTCTACATTTCATCAAAGGTGCAAGGGTCGGGTAGGGAGATCGTGCTCAACCCATCAAGTACTTCACGACTAAGAATAGGCTTTTGAGTAGGATCATAATGAACAACTTTTGGCCCGTCTCCCACTATGCCATTGTGAACATTGTGAGAGCACGATTCCTTTATGTTGTTGGCAGGTTCACGCTTGTTGACTTTGGGAGACTTGTAGTGGACGTCATGAGGGGAGTCTTTTATTTGATGTAGAGTGACTTCTCACTCCCTTACGTTAGACGCATCACCTTGCTCGCAGATAAGGCTTCGATACCGTGAGTGCCTAGTGAGCCCATCAAGGCATTGATGAGCCCTTTGGCAAGTGAACTAGGGGTGTCAATTTTTAACACGACCCGCGAACCCGACACGAAAATATCGGGTTTGGGTTTGGGGTTATCGGGTTACCAGGTTAACGGGTTAACCCGTTTATGACCAGTTTAGTTAACGGGTCAGATGGATCAACCCGTTGGGTGACCCGGTAACCCATTTATAAATATTAAAAAAAAAAAAAGGTGAAACGCACCGTTTCACAATGCCCTCCCATACTCTCTCTCGCCTCATTTGTTTGTTTGTTTCTTTTTTTTCATGAAGTTGTAGATCTGGCTATGTAGGTGCAATTGGTCAACTTGCTTCATATTCTTCCTCGAAGCTCAAAAATCAGAGTTTCTGATTTCATTATTTTTGTGGAACAATGTGCGTATGATTCAATGTAATCTTGTTTTGGTTGAGCTTCATTTGCCATTTTTCAAAGATATGATTGCTAAAAAAAAAATTAGTGAAAGTGAATAGTTAAAATGCTGAATTTGATATAAGTATTTTGAAAAAGTGAATATATAACTAAAATAGAGAGATATTTTTTTTTAGATATTTTGGCTAGTAGTTTGTTGAGGTTGATGAGAACGCTCTTATAGCAGTAGCAATAATTTTTCTTAAATGTAGGGAACTAAACTACTTTTTATTTTCCTATTAAAATAAACTCCACAATAGCTTTTCATATCATTTCCAGGGAGAATTTGTTTAACATATGATTTGTGGACTTCTTTGACAACTGATAGGTACATGTACCCTCATAGCACATTTTATTGACAAAGATTGAGTATTACAAAAAAGAGTGTTTTTCATGATATGCATGATGTATAGATGATAGTTAGGAATCATCCAATTAGGTGATTGGGCCATATGCCAGCATTTTTGAATATTTGATTTTTTTTTTTGAAATGGCATTACTTAATAACCTTTTGATACTTTTTAATAAAATAAATATTAGATTGTGTTTTTCCAAATGAATGACTATGAAAAACTTTTGAAAAAAAAATATATATATATATACATCATTTTTTTAATTGTTATTATTATTATTTTTTTAAAAAAATTTAAAATTGAGTTAATCCGGGTCGTGTTGGGTAAGTTTGACCCGAATACTTAATCGTGTCAAACGAGTCGGGTGGTTTCGGGTTGACACGATTTGACTCGTTAACTAAACGGGTTAAACAGGTCATATCGTGTCAACCCATTAAAATAGCGAATCGTATCGTGTCGACCCGTTTAACAAACGGGTCGTGTTCGTGTCAAGCCTAAACGGGTTGACCTGAACCCGACTTGGCAACCCGTTTTGACACCCCTAAAGTGAACCATACGTAGTAGCACAACTCACATTTCAAGACTATCGTTGGCAGCACCTATAATGGAGAGGAGGCCTAGGGGAGACATCCACTTCATAGCCTGACAATGAGATCATAGCTCATGATGATAGACATATGGATTAGATGGAACAGCTTCTTGTTGGACGTCTAGACCACCTAGGGGAGTGAGTGGATCAGATTGAGTAGATCTGCAGGGAGTAGGTTGCCACGTTAGCCCATGAAACAAAGGATAGCAGAAGATAGCAAGATGTGGGACCACATGATTCAAGATGAGGTCTAGATCATCATGTTTAAGCTATGGAGCTTCCAAATGGGAGGAGACAATGAGGCCGGGGACAATGATGGCAGTGAGCTATAGTCATAGGTGTCGTATCGACTGACTTCACCATACCTCTTTGTTGGTTGAGATTTTGGGGGCTATTGACTTGGACCTTGATGATCTTTAGTTATTTTTAGTTTTGTGTGTGGGTGCTAATTTTGTTGGATTTATCTTGACTTATTTTATGAACAACAATACTTTGGTATCTTTTATTTAGTTTAACTTTATTTGCATGTCATTTGTGATGTTGTGGTTATATTGGATGGTAGTTTTAACTTTGTTTAAAACAAAACTTAAATTTTAATGAGGATTTTTTTTTTAATAAGGAGGAGAGATTGTAATACCAAAAAATAAAAATTAAAACACACAACTTTTATAAATCAAGTGTGTATTAATTTTATAAGGTAAATTTTTTATAATGTTCTTGATTAAAGAAGAAGTGTTAAAAAGAACAAAAACAAGCAATTGAAAACCCTGGTTTAATTAAAGATCCCTATTTATTGATTTGAGTTATTACAGCTAAAAATCCTAATTTTTTTTAGAGGTGATCAATCACCACCAAACAAGTGATCAATCAGTGCCTTATCACAAGTAGTGATCGATCAGCCTAATGGGGTGATAGATCAATGTCAGTCTGACATGCAAAATCAATGTATCTAAAAACATTAGAAAACTCAAGCCTTTCTCTATATAAAGGGTCAAGAACCTTATGGGAGGTCATTTGCACAACCTCTTAGCCACCTAGAGAGAGAAAGTGAGAGAGAGAAAGAGAGAGAACCCATCTTTAGGTTTTCTTGTGGCAAAGGATGTGGATATCTACATCCCTCTTGAGGTATAATTCGAAAACCTACCTCTTATTTACTAATTATTTAGTTCAATCCGTTTAATGTGTTGTTTATTTGTTTTAATGTATGGATCTAGTTGGTTTGAGTTATTTTTAAAGGAAATGTTGAAACTGTATGCGATGTTTGTAATTCATGGCTTGATAGTGAAAGACTAGGTCTAGACGAGTGCGTTACACACTTACACACAACCCTTTTTATAGGTTGGTTAAGAGTATATAAGCGAGACGGTTGTTAACCATTAATAATCGCTAACCGTATAACCGTAAATAAATAACCGGATAACTGCCTAGATCGATTGCAATTACCGGTTTTAAGGATTGATGAAAGCGGTTAATAACCGTATAACTGGTAACCGGTTTTATAATATATATTATATAGAGTAATTATATATTATAATATATAATATTCCTAAAGCAAATCTTTTGGAAGTCGCATTGCAGGAACCATTTTTCTAACATTGTTTCTGTCTACACACGTTTTCCTAATCCTCCCGCTACTAAAAGAGTTCGGCCAAAGCCCGATAGTGATCAATTGCACTTCTCTCAAGTATATCCATCATGTATCCATCCATCCCCACCAAATGGCATCACTTGCTAAGATTCATAAATCCAACCAATTAAATTGGTAACACACATAGAAATAATCTACTTTTGTGTCAACACAATGGTACTATAGGTACCATTCATGGTTACATCTACACCTCTTTTTTATTTTTTACACCAAAAGTAAAAGAGCCACTGCCCAACTTAAAAGAACACTTTTGTCAGAGCATCACATAATGAAATATCAAACTGGTAAAAGAAGAAGAAGAAGAAGGTCTATTCAAGGCTCATTATCAATAAAAGGAATAGTGATTATTACAAAAAAAAGAGGTGTTATGGGTTTTTATGAAAAACGGTTAGCACTTAAAACTAGCCTTGAATAACCACATAACCGCCGATTTCAATATTTAAAAATAATAACCACTTAAAGCGGTTGCAGTTAGAAAGAAATAACCGCAAGCGCTTATACACTCCTAGATGCGGTTTTAGAGCTTTGTTGGTAGTAAATGTTAATTCTTAAAGGGTTTTGTGTTAAAGGTGGAATCTTTGATACCTAAATATGTTCTAGGTGTGTAAAGTGCCTACCTTTAGGACCTTTGGACCTTCTATTACAAGTGAATTTTGGTACAATTTAGAGGTGAGACATGGAAATGAACCAAAATAAGGCCTGTACAATTGTAATTAGTAGTAACTTATGATGAATCATGAGATGACATATGCATAAGCCTATTAGAGCTATTTTTCCTTTGGGTCCCTCTTTAAGTTGATGTAATTTGTCTAAAGTGCACAAGCTTCTAAAACTACGCATGGGGCGTGTTTTACTTGAGACAATGCTAGGGTTTTTAAACCCTAGCTTGACCGTGTTTTACCAAGGTGGAGGCTAGGATTTTTCCCTCTTCTACAAGTAAATACATGCGCCTATAAATAAGGGAGCTTGTATGCACACAGTAGAACACAATGTTCTCAATAGTTGAGAGACACAATTTGAAAGCTCATTTTCTTGGTCATATTTAGTCATTGGAGAAAAGACTTAAAAGGTTTGATAAACCCTATTTCACATGTCCAAGAGAAAGAAAGGAGGAGAAAACTAATTCAACCATTGTTTCGAAGGAGTGGCTGAAACCCATTGTAAGTGCTCCTTATTTAATTTGGTTTTTTTTTTTTTTACATGATCTAGCCATGTTATCTTGTAATGTTCTTGGGGGTTATTCCGCTTTGTATATGGTGTACATAATCCCAACAAAAACACCAAATATTTTGTCATCAAGCGTGATTATTTTCATTTATAAACTGTGCATTTTGCCGTACATATGTCTCTTAAGAATATGTCATGAGGCCTATTATTTTTATAACTATTAATATGAAGATGCATTGTTTCCTGTTTCAATTTCTATGAAATAATCTAAGTAATTCATAATGCCTATGTGGTGTATCACCTTTGGATAAAGGGTGGAGAATATGAAGTACGTGTACACTAGTATACGGATTTCATCTTATGGCCCATGTATTACTGTTGTTCTCTACTCTAGATCCAAAGGTTAACCATGACTAGCGCAACCACCTATGGGTGGAGGTCACACTTGCAGCATCGTTAAGCTCGTGGACAATAGGGGTATTGACCTAGTCGTTAAAACATGATTGTTTTATAGATTAGCAGGTGTTAGTGCGGGGTTGCATATTAGAGTTTTTCTACAAGGACTTAAGTTGCTAGTCAAAGTCTTGTAGAAGCATTTTTGGGATGCATCCTTGTGTTTTTATGTATTCCTATGGCATGGTTTGTTTTAGATGGTTATATATTTTTCTTAAGAGGCTCTAGATTGTATTTGAGGAAGAGATGCTACCAAGGTATTAGTTTTCAATTCATATCAATAACTCACTTTCCGCTACATTTTATTATGCTATTTATTAAAAATGGGTAGCACTCACAGTTAATTAAATTGGGGGTGCTATAAGTAACACTTTGAATTAATTTTTAGCAAATTAATTTTGGGGCATTAAATTTTTTGTGAGTTTTTTATTTTTATTTTTTAAATGTGGGTGTGAATGAATCGGTTAGGGTGTTTTGGGAGTAAGGATCACTTGAAATCAAGGATGATTCGTGACACTTTAACCTATTTTAGGCTTTTGCTTTTTCTGTTTACTTATAAGAACAAAAATTAATAAAGCCCGAAAGTAATAAAATCCAGATAATGTTCTCAATCACAATAAAGATTATCAGTGCATGTTGAAGGGACCGGAATCTAATAACCTCAGTACACTCCAGCATACAAAGTAAATCACTGCAATAAATTTTTTCAATGTGGACAATTATTTAGACTGTCCGAACAAATAGGACCTGGGTTGTTTATTTTATTTATTTATTTATTTATTTTTAAGTTTAAAAGGTGAGAATAAGCGATTAGTGCAATTTCTTCCATTGGGCTTGACCATCGGAATTTTCATTTGCTATGGAATATTCGATTTGAGTCATAACTATTGTCTTAAAAGGTAAACCCGTCACCACAGCCCCACCAAAATAAAAATTGGTAAAACCCTTTCTTAGTAGCATCTGATTCGCGAACTACTGTCGCAAACGGATTTGAACTAGTGACTTCTAGAAAGAAAAGAGAGAAAATTGAACTTTATTCCCTATTGTTTTACTAACTCGACTACAACGTTAGTGGTAACCTAAGTTGTCTAAACGCTTGTCCAAACAAGTAAAACCCGGCCACCTTTTGCTCTCACATATTAATGGTCTCGATCACGTTATTATCCCCAACTGCCTAACAAAGAAGTGAAAAAGCTGTCTTTTATGCGACATATTAATTAATAATATTGCGTTTTGACTTTGGTGTAACATATTAATTAATGTTGGGGGTTTAATTCGATCCTTTTACCTACAAGTAATCTGCAATCATGCATGCATGCACATGCATAAGGAGCCATGTGTTTTTTAAATAACATTTTTTTTTGTTGGGGCAAAACGTAAATTAGAACATTAATCTCAACATGAAGAGCATGGCATATAATTGGCATGACTTTTTAATTTTACTAAAATTCTTAGGAATTACATTTTATTATTATTAATTTTTTTTATAAATCAGAAGAACTATTTGCTTCCTTTCCGTGCTGTCCTCCAATTGATCCAGCACTCTGCAAGTAGCTTAACCTCCATTAACCTTCTTACAATCGGACCTAATCTCCCCGTTGCTTCCCGTTAGCGGGCTAATATTTCCCATGTTTATCATGGACTGCGCAAAGCGTTCAAAGAAAGCGGTTTGGTTGCTACTGAAGCTATTAACAATGGAAACCGTTGAAGCGCCGGTGGTGGAAAAAAGCTCTTGATCTGATTGGAGAAGGCCTTGATTGTTTTGAAGATTAGAAAAGTAGTTATTATCGAAATTATCTGGGGTTGTGGGATCAAGATTGGCAAGAACAGTTCCAGACCCATTTTGTGGACATGTTTGCTGGAGAGTACTCAAGTATGTTGAGTTTATTGTTGGGTCAGGGTTTCCCGTGCCATTAAAATTGTACAGCCGGCCAACAAATGTTCGACATTGAGCACGTCCAAATGTGTGAGCACCTGTGAAAGTTGTCAAGAAAATGCCTTCGGTTAGGATGTGCTGTAAAATTATCTTTTACAGCCTTCAATAAGAAGTTAACTAACATCAATTAAAAATACCAAATATATCTTGTCAACAAAAGAAAATTTATTAACAAAATATATATTTATTTATTTGAAAAGATCTACCGGATCTACACCTATTGTATTAAAAAATGCTACACATTTATCTCTTACTCATTTCTTGCCCATCTCCATTCTAGAAATATTCAAATCCACCATTGAATTATGGGATCACATGTAGATTTGCACACCTCTTTATATGGAGATGTGGTGTAAAATTATCTTTTATAGCATTCAATAAGAAGTTAACTAACATCAATTAAAAATACTAAATATATCTTGTCAACAAAAGAAAATTTATTAACAAAATATATATTTATTTATTTGAAAAGATCTACCGGATCTACACCTACTGTATTGGAAAATGCTACACATTTATCTCTTACTCATTTTTTACCCATCTCCATTCTAGAAATGTTCAAATCCACCATTGAATTATGGATCACATGTAGATTTGCACACCTCTTTATATGGAGATGGGTTAAGAGAATGAAAACAATCATTTGTCTATTGTATTTGGTGTGTTTAGATTATGTGTCAACATGTAAAAGTAAGGTTTACAGTCCATTATTATAGTAAGGGCTCTCATTTATCAAACGTTGTGAATAAGATTTGTAGGGTACTACAGAGACATAAATTTTCAATATTTTTATTTTTATTTTTGAAAAAATTTTATTTATTACCCATAATCTTTCATCATTTTTGTAATCTTACCCTTAAACTTTTAAAAATGTCAATTTAGGATTACAATCTTTCAGAAGTTTGCAATGTCAACTCTCTCATCTAAATTCAGCGTTAAATCTCCAAATTAAATATCCTAGTCTTTTTTGTTTTTGTTTTTAATTTTTAATTATTAAATCAATATATTTTTATAATTTTATAAACATATTAAGAGTACTTTAAAAATTTTATTCATCAATTTGAACTAGAAGGTTGATATTATAAACTTATGAAAAAAAGTAATTCTAAATTGACACTTTTTAAAGTTTAAAGATATGATTGTAAAAATAATAAAATATCATGAGCGGTAAGTGAAGGTTTTTTTTTTTTTTTGGACGTAAATATTTCAAGAGAGGCGGCTTAATTCCATCACAAACCTTGGATACATGATCCCACTCGCACAAAAACGTTTATTGGTTGAACGAGGACTCAAACAGTCAACCATTCGAACTAACCCTCGTCGGAAAAAACTTCCAAAGAATTTTTAGCTCCTAGCTAGAGAGAAAGAATAGACAGAAAGAATAAGAATAATTACCCGATAATGCGACAAGATCATTAGTGTCTAGACCAACTGCAGAAAACTTGGATGTAATGTTTGATAAGCCTTCGAAAGGAGAGGGAATAGAGGTGTTTGCTCCAGCCTGGTTTGCCGTTAGACTGTCCCTTCTCCCTAATAATACATTCCATGTTGGACCACCTGACTGCATATAATGAAATTTTAGTTTTGTCGATCGACATGGATGGCTTAGAACCAATAATTCGTTATCTACAGAAATTTTCCGTTTTAATACTCCGTCATAGATCTAATAAAACGCTATTTGATCAAACGACAAAGACATTATTGGATGAAACGAAAATTGGATTAAACTCTTTAATATACAGAGCTGGGCTTACCAAAGAAACAGAGGCTTCGGCAGCAAGGGCAAGAAGGTCAGCGCAAGAAACAACAGAAGGGCAAGAACTTTCTAGAGCAGTCTTGATGTTGTCAACAACGTCAAAGCCTCGAATGGAGTTAGAATTGGGAGCAGCGTCTTTCTCACTCTGTGTAATGCTTCCACTCTTGTCTAACAAGATTGAACCATCACATCCCTAAAACAAAAACAAAAAATTCACAGATGAAACAGGAAATTAAGCAAGTTTGCCAAATATTTGAGAAGCTTCATGAGTTTTACATCAACAAAGCAGTCATGAAAATGGAGTCGGATGAGACTGGCGCCAATCCTGGAATCAGATTGCAAAGCCTGCTGAACTGCATTACGCACAATGGTAGATGCATTCGGGCATGTGTTGTTATAAAACGTGGCGTTCAATTGAGCATTTGATTCATAAAGCTTTAGTGCTAAAAAAATGGTGGCCACTACCAAGGAAGTAGTAGAAAACATTGTTTTTCTCTACTTAATTAGTGAGAAAAAGGGGGTTCTAGTTTTCTGATATGTGGCACTGGTGACTAGTATAGCCAATATATATATAGAAAGGTGTCGTATACTTTAATCTTTAGGCCAATGGCGGAAAAGGTTCCAAAGGATATTTTTTTTGTCACTTAGACAGCGAAATCTGTGGTTAGGTATATCACGAGCCTACAACGTAAGCATAATAGTCAACAAAGTAAAGATTGATTACAGTTTCACTAATTTCCCCGTCATGGGGCCTGTTTCTTTATCCCACTTGTTTTATTTATTATTAAGTCCAAACATTTTTTGTTCCATTAGGTGCAAAGTGGAAGCGGAAGAGTAGAAAATTCAGAGTAGAGAGATTAATTAATTGAAAATTGGAACCCCTTTGTTGAATGAACATTTGGACCTATTAGGCTTCTCTCAAGGTAATTAAGAAAGAAAGAAAGATGCGAATTCAAGCTTCAACCTTGGATACACAAATGGTCTCCACCTCCTTCCAGCTGGTTCAAAATCAACTTTAAAACAGCTATTCTGGAATCTTTCTCTGCACAAGCAGCGGCTTGTAGTGATCGAATTGTTTTTCAAATTAGCCCACCTTGCTTACCTAACTTTGGTGAAGCACTAGCAACTCTTTTAGCGGTATTACTGGCCAGCTCCCTCAACATTGACCGTTTCATACTTGAAGGTGACTCTCATGCGGTAATCTTGGCTCTTCAATAGCCTCTCATCTCTCAAACTTGAAGGTGACTCTCATACTATTATTCTAGTATCCTTAAGGCAATTTTAGCATATTTCTTTAGAGAAGCTAAAAAAGTCAATAGAAGTATAAATTTCTGTGTTCATTATGAGGCACATTGGGTTGTAGCTAGATTTTACTTTGGCTGCATTCCCATAGCTGATCCCCCTATCCCTTCTGTTCCTATTGTTAGAGGTAAAGACCCCCCTCTATGAGAGTTTAGGATTTCTTTAGCCACCACCAAAGTTCGTCGGAAGTCGCCACCACCACCGGAGGACGTTGAAAGTTTTTGCTCATTTTCCGTTGTCGCTATTGCGATAACTGATTTTTCGTATGAGTCAATTACCGAAAATTTCTTTCAGCTAAAATTTTCCTGAAAATAATTTCGCTGAAAATATTGGAACAACATTTGCTTATCAGATTCACATATACTGAAATAAAACAGGAGCCTGCCTCAACTTCCTTCCAAATTATGCAAAAATTTAAACTAGGGGCATTTCCCCTGGGCTCACATATTTAGTGTCTTATATTCAAGACACACAAAAGGTTTCTACCCTATTGATTTTAATTCATATTTTCTCTCTTATTATTGTTTTACATATTAGGAATACTACAGTTTTTATTAAAAGTTTTCTCCAAATTGGTGTTCTAATCCACGTGACGCTTATCATGTTAGCCACTAAAATATGAAATGTCACATGACAATCCACATGATATTTACCACGTTTATAAACTGATATGACAGTTCACATGGTATTTACTATGTCAGCCACTAAAAGTAAACTTTCACGTGGTTGTCTTCGTAACGCTCATTTTCATAAAATGTGAACTGTCACATAAATTTATAAAGGAATTATATTAAAAATTGTAATACTCCGCTAATTTTTCTTACATGAATGTCCTCCTATGGTGTTAAAAACATATAAGGAGAGATTAGACATGAATGAAAATGTATTACAGATACAATCACAAAAAAAAAAAAAAGAGAGTATTACATATATAATTAAGAGAAAAATATAAAATCAGTCCTTGTGATATACCAAAAAAATAATTTAGTCTTTGGAGTCAAATTTCATTAAAATATTTGACAGATTCTGTTATAACACTAATAAAATCATGACACATGTTATTCTTAATAAAAAAAAATATTAAAATATTAAAAATATAAATATATAAAACTAAAAAATTATTATTATTATTATTATTATTATTATTATTATTTAAAAAAAAAAAAGAAAAGAAAAGAAAAAGAATGAGAGTGAATGCCGGTAGCCACCTCATAGGTGGCCGGGAATGGCGCGCCGCTATCCCCACTAATTTTCCTTACATGAATGTCCTCCAATGGTGTTAAAAACATATAAGAAGAGATTAGACATGAATGAAAATCTATTACAGATATAATCACAAAAATGAAAAAGAAAAAGAAAAAGAAAATGTATTACAGATATAATTAATTAGAGAGATCATGGAATCAGCACTCCACTAATCACTCCAGTTAATATTCTCCAGCTCTTTCAATCCCATGAAATACTCCACCTTTGACAATTTATAATGAATGCACAAATATGATTTCCACGATTGATCACTTTCATAATCATGGCAGGCTATATCTAGGAGGGAGTATATACTACTATACTAGTAGTCTAGTACTCTACACTACCAAATTATCGTTGACAATTCTACCAAAATATCGTTGATAATTCTACGATATTTTTCCGCAATCAGAGGGAGGCAGCTGCGTTGGATGGGTCCATGCATGTATCCTTCGGTTAGGCTTTTATGTCAGTGCTTGCTATATTTGTCTAATTCGGAAAAGAAAAGAAAAGAAAAGAAAAGAAAGGAAAGGTTTAGATTACTTTATTAGTAATGTCATGATCATAATATTGTGACCATGCATGCATGGGACACTGATGATGACGATGAGATTCCCTAGAATCATAGTTTTTGATAGAAGGTAGAGGGTACAATCATCTTTTATGTTATTTGATGTTTTGTAATATTATTTGCATTTCTTTTCAATCAAACTTCAATTGTCCGCAAAGCAATGGACCCATTAATGTCGCAAGACAAATTCATAAGCTCTACTTTATATCAAATTACAGGATGGATGTGTTAAGGATACAATATCAATGCTGTTGATTAAACAATTGTACAGAATAAAAAAAAAAAGATTATTTAAGTTAATCTATAATAGTATGGTAACCATTCACATTTAAATTTATTTTCTATTTTAACTTAAAAACTACATTTTGTATTTTATCTATCAACTTTATAAAAGCACACTCTCTATTTAATTATTTACTTTATAAAATAACTTCATTTATTCCTATAAAATGTCACGACTTTTGTAATGTCTCTATCTCAAAATTTAAAGTCTCTCTATTTAGTATATTTAAGTTTAAAATTTTTGTAATGTCTACTTTTTGTTAGTCAATTCTGTCAAATCAGACGATCTTAGGCCACTCCGCACCGACAAGCTCCCAAGCCACATCTATTAAAAGATATTTCACTTTTCAATACATTTCCTTACTACTCTATCTTCCACTTTAGAATTGATGGACTTCGTCCGTGATAACCGCTGGAAAATAATTGATGTTAGTGAGTATGAGTAATGTTTATCGTTGATGAAGATTTTCTGTTATTAGAAATGATAGCCTTTGTTTGTCTTTCCAAAGATAAACGGACCCTCTAAAATTTCTTACATTACAAAATTATTTTAAGTAAATAATTAATTTTCAATAAAATAAGAGTATTTTGAGAATTTCTAAAGCCTACAATAAGATTTAGCGAAAAACCCTAAAGGATGAGTGATATTGTAAATTTTTTAAAGTTGAATATAGTAAATTGAAAATTTTTGAACTCTAGAAGGCAATTATAAAAGTGATGAAAATTAAGGAAGTTGAATGAAGTTTTTCCTATAATTTTGAAAAGTGATGCTATGCAGATTGTCATTAATTGTGGTTAGAATGAAGGGTGAAAATTGAAGAAAAATTGAACATATTGTAGACGGAATCAAAGACGGTATATGTCACTTAAGGTATTCAAGAATTGATCATGTAAAGTAATATGTAAATTCAGTTGCTCATGACTTAGCTAGAGAGGCAATAAAACATGTCATAAATGAAGTTTTGTTAGAAGATATCACAAACGGTATCTATGATATTGTAATCCAGATGCAACTTACACCTTTTTTATCATTGGTTTAATCAATAAAGTATGAAATTTGTTAAAAAAAGAAAAGAAAGAAAGAAAAAGAAAAGAAAGGCACACATGGGTTTGGTGAGAGTAGTTGCTGCTTTACGACAGCTTTGAATATATTATAAGGCTGACTTGAATTCAAAAAAAAAAAAGAAAAAGAAAAATTAGGCTGGCTTGACCACAAATGGGCAAATCAAAACGATCATAACATGCATCATATGCGGCGTGCCATGTGAAGTGTAAAACTTGTAATTTTCCAGAAATTATCAAATGGGTGTCAATTCTATGACCATGATAATTAATGATAAGAAGACTCAATTTCCTGCTTCTTTTATCTTTTTCTTTTCTTAAATGATGTTTCCCACGCACTTGAGGGAGACAATTCACAAGCAGCCAAATTAACCAGTTGTTTCCCCTGCATAAAACTGAGGCAATTAGTAATTAGGCACATAATGTGTTTTGACAATTCAAGCTCCATGCTTCTTTTTTGAGAACAGCTAGATATGTAGCAGAAATTCGTTGAAGGAGCTAAAGTATGGGTTCTTCAAAGAAAGTCATCAACCGCCCTTCTAGAAAAGTTAAACAAAGGATAAATGCATGAGTGTTTTCTCCTTCTCTCTCTATTCTAATCTCAGAAAAGTGGAACAGAATTTTTTTTTTTTTTTGGGATATGCTAGAGAAACCCTAATCTTCTTTACTGCCATAGGATTTGATTTGTTAGGACGAATTAAATATTTGCACCGCGTCTAAACCAGTTTGAAATGAGCACCAATTGTATGTTAGTAATATTTTTCTCCTTGGTGATCTCAATGAAAAAGTTAATATAATTTCTCCTCTCTGATAACGTAAAAGATCAAGAAAACAACAGAAAAATGGTTTGGGTTCCACACAATAAAATGGTTTGGGTTCCACACAATATGGGGAGTTATTTCAGATGTATTAATATATAGAAAAGTCTCTGTATAATGTTTTTGTCAAAATCTGTTGTTTAATTACAAGATATGATCAAATGCTACATACATACTACTGTTAACGGGATAGTATCAAAAGCTATCTGATACTGTTGTTATCTTCTTTATCTGGTGGGCTGAGTTTATTCTTATCTATTTTCACCGCTTGGTCCTTGAGTTGTTTGTTTGGTTGTTACGATATTTGTTCGTCGGAGTAATTGTTTGTCTCGTTAACATCAAACCTCATTGTGTTTGTAAACTTCACGTCCAAGCTCCTCGGACTTGGTTTCAATTCTTAAGCTCTTCTTGCTAAAATTTTTTAATAGGAGAGGTTAAAGCATGAAAAAAAAAAGAAAAAAAAGGGAGAAACTTAATTTATATAGGCCTTTTGAATTTTTATGCGATTTGAATAACTTTCTCAATGTTTGATTTCTCTCAATTTGTTCCTTCAAACTTTCAATTTGTTTCATTCAGCCCCACTCGTTAGGTTTTTTCATTAAATCCTAATGAAGTGGTACAAAAATTATCAAAATACCCCTCATTTTAAATTTTGTTATTAATATTATTTTTGTTTAAAATACAGGAGTATTTTGAGAATTTTAATACGGTTTGACGTGAAAACAGACAGAGGGAGGTGGAAGTGTGGAACAAAACAAATTAAAAGTATGAGAGGCCAAAGTGAAAAAAATCAAACATTGAGGCGGGTTATTAAAATTGAATATTAAAGTAATATATAGAAATAAAATTAATATTCATATATTAACAAAAAAGAAACAAAAGAATTGGTTTCTAATAATCAGTTCGTAGTCGTATCACTTGAGCTTCTACTTTGTTTCATCTGTGCGTAAAAAACTCTTTTAATAAAAGTTTACATAGCTCTTTCAATTAGTACCACCTAATTGTTAATTTTTTTCTATAAACTTTTAATTGTAATAGCATTTCTTAAACTATTAAAAATTGTTAATTTTTTTTTAATGAGGAAAATACCCTTAATAAAATAAAATAAATTTATAAAAATTCTTTAGGAAAAAAAAAAAGACCTAAACATCCATTTCTTCCTAATTCCTTGGGTTTTTTTTTTTTGGTATCCTGCTACTCCTACTCTAAAGATAACGTCGTAAGGTATGTTTGTCCTGGCGAAAGCTTTGTAGTGTAACCAAACTTTATGTTGTCAATTAAATGTCAATCATTTCATTCTTGGTCTCTGTGACAAATTGGTATCATTCATTTTGTTTTGGGGTAATGAAAAGCCAATCAACTAGATTTTTTATTTTTATTTTTATTTTTTATTTTTGAATTTATAAGGATATTGTTGTCATAATAGCAAAATTTTAGGCCTTAGCAGACACTGACAATTTTTTTAGTAGTTTAGAGTACAGGTGGTAATTCGTATTCACATGTCAAATTCGGGTTGTATCAAAACATGAGTATAAGACTATACAAGTTAACCATAATTCTCCAATTCTGTATTGAGTTCGTGTCGGGTTCGCAGATCATGTCAAAAATTGATTGTCATTATATAGCGTGGCGGGTTCAAATCGTATCGAAGTATGTGTATAAGACTATATAGATCAACCTAACCCAACACATTTAATTAAACGGGTCAAATTCTTGAACCTAACCCTTTAATTTCGTGTTGAGTTCGTATCAAATTCACGGGTCGTGTAAAAAATGGTCAGTCATAGTTTGGAGGGATATTGTTAATTAGGTAGTAATTTGATGGAGGTATGTGAATTGTTTATGCCTAATTTTCTTAGTAACAGTTTTTTTTTTTTAGTATGAATCTTCCATCATTCATTAATAACAGATGAGCAAAATGTTCTTACAAATTATGAGCTTAAGTTATCATAAATAGCAAAAAGCATAAATAACCATAGCACAAAGTTATGAACTTATACAATTATAGAACATGGAAACCTAACTATGACATCATCTTCTGCACACTCATGTAGAACACCAAAAAAAGAACAGATCTGCTCCGAGCAGATTAAATTTATAACATGGGTAACCCAATTTCACACAAATTTTTATTAACTTAGTCCTGAGGAATAGCATCTCATACCGAAACTATTCATCCTCGACCATAAAGGCCAGGACAATAGTAAACAAAAAAAAAAAAAACAATACCCAACAGATCCACTGACTAACGAGGGCGTAACTAGCGGCATAAAGAGGTAGAGGAACCCAAGAACACGGTAAAGGAGCGCGTGAGATGGTGGTGCACTTTAAAATTTTCAGAACTAGTTTTAAAAAATTAAAACCAAAAACTCTTAAAAATAGATTCGGGATCATAAACAACGGGAGAAGGCAAAATTCGGTCAACTAGTAGTAGAGATGGAGTCGGCAAAAACTACAGTGCTAAGAGGAAGGGGGAATTAGGGGAGGGGGAGGAGAGGAGGGTTTAGTGAAAAGGGATTCTTAATGACAAATTTGGTTTGTTTCTCATGATTGATTTGCAAGGTTTACAGGTTGGATATAAAATGAATTTAGTTATAATAGGGCCAAGGGTCAAGCCTTTTTTCCAAGGCATAAGCCACGATTAATTATTTTGGCCAAAATATATAAATTTAACTATATATATATATATAATTTTAACCCAAATATATAAAAATTCAATTTAATTCTAATAAAACCTCTTTACTTAAGGTAATTTCATTATCATCAAATCTCTAAATTTAAGTAATATAATCCTCATCATAATAGTATTTTTATCCTTATCATATACTTACCTTCACAAATACTACCGTCAAGATTTTGAACCTTACTAAAAGAGCTTGGTTTTCTTAATGGGAAAAATTGGGCACCACATATATTTATTCAAATTTAATCTTCCCTGCTCGCACAAAGCAGATATTGATTATGATTTTTTCAGTGATTCAGTAGCTACTGACCATTTTCATAATTACAAAGCCTCCAGCCACAGACTGGCTCAATTCCATCAAGGACAATAACGCCGGACAAGGACAATGAAAAAGAAAGAAAAAAAAAAAAAAACTTTGACTTCTGATACTACTGAAAGACAAAATAAAGATAAACTAAAAGATTAAAATATCAAATAAGTAAATGTATACTTATTATCACAATAAGCTTATAACAATTAACAAAGAAAACTATTAATAAATAAATAAATGCTACCAGACTACCATTATAAGCAGAGGGTTTTTTCCAACTACTTGCACATGCAGTGTACCATTTTTTGTATCAATTTTATAGGTTTGGTTTGGTTAAATTTTTGTTCCCTGTATTTGGTTTTGAAAATATAAACATTAACAAATAATCTAAAACACAAAAATAATTTTCATTTCTATGCCACGTTTGAATATTTTTTTAAACAAAAAAAAAACACATGGGCTCAGTTTTACAACCTCTTTTCCTCCCCTTTTCTTATTTCTCTAAAGAAATCAATTTCATTTTTTATATTTTATCAACAACTTTTTATCAATTTTTTTTTTCACTTTTTATATCACATCAATAATTTTTTATTATTATTCAAACAAAAAAATTATTACAAAATATAACTTTTTTACTTTTCTGACAAAAATTCACAACACTCTTTATGCTTTATATCTACATTAATCAATTTTTATTAATATTAAAAAAAAAAAAACTCAAAAAGATTTACCAAAATTGAGCCATGAACACCTGTAAAATCTATCACATCCATGGTGCATTAATTATGCATCTCAAATGTTTTCCCAAGTAGCAATATAAGAATTAGGATTCTTTCCAGTTGAACTTCCAGTTGAGTTCAACTGGAGGGGAGCCGGTCCTCATAAAATTGGGGGTATAATTGTCTACAAAAATATAAAATTACAATTATACTCCTATTTTATCAAGGACCCCCCTCCAGTTGAATTCAACCGTAGAGGATCCAGATCCGCAATATAAAGAGCTGGGCATTTATATACTTTAATATCCCCAATTAAAGCTTATTATATAAGTTTATAAAAAAAGAGCCTCAACTATTCGTAGGACTTTCATTTATTTTTTATTATTAGAAGTAATGTAATTTTTAAAATTATTATTAAATTAAAATTAAATAGTAATTTATTCTAAATTTAATAGTAATTTTAAAAACTACACTAAATTTAAAAGATAAAAAAAAAAAAAGAAATAAAAAATTTCTGCTTATAGCATTACCGAAGATACCCCACCAAAAAATGGAGTTGCCTTTGAGCGCGACATGTATACCTGTCTTATGTCGCGATTCCCAAAACAAAAGGTGAGCTAAGAGATCAAACACATTTTACAATGGTTTTTCTCTTTCTCTTTTTTGCCCAAAAATGAAGGAGTTATTATGAGGGGTTACCGAGAAGGCTATCAGCCTATTGATGTTGGTTTAAGAATTAAGTAATTTTGAATTAATGTTAAGCTCATCGGCTGTACAACCAGTCTGGTCCAACCAGCTCGGAACGAGCTTGGGCATTGTTGGTCAAGCCCTACAAGACAACAAAGTTGGGCTGCCTTCTACCTGGGCCTGGACTTTTAATACAAATCCTCTTCTCGACCAAAACTGCTTGTACTCCTGCCTTTTTGTTCATACATGTTTTTTTTTTCTAATAATAACAATTGGAAAAAGACGCACCCTCCTTAAATTAAAATTCAATTTACAATTTCTTCTAGATCTAAAAATTGCATCAATGTACTCTTCAAACTATCAAAATTTGCATTGTACCCAAAATGACAAAAAAACCTTTAATAAAAATATTTGTTTTTTTTAAGAAAACTATTTTTTAAAAAAAAACAGAAAAAAAAAGAGGCTGGAAAAGAGGGGGGCCACCCCACCCCCATTTGGCCAAGGGGAGCCACTCTTCCACCCTCTTTTATTTATTTATTTAAAATATTTTTTAGTTTAAATTTTTATTTGTTCAAAAAAAAAAAAATCGTTTTTCTTTCTGAATTTATAAGAGTATTATTGTCTTATTGAAAATTTTTTATGGTCATTTTTATCTTTTTGTGGGACAAAAGAGGTATATTACAAATGTTTTGTAGTTTAGATGATATTGTTGCAAACTTTAGTTTGAGTGAGACATTGCAAATTATGTGTTACTTCGAGGGAATATGTGTATTTTTTTTTTCTTTTTCTGCACGATTTACCTATTTTTTTAGTTCGTGGAAGTCTTGCTCTCTTAGATAATTTGGAATGTCTTCTTTAGGAAAAAAAGATATGGATAGATGCAATAACATTTTCTTATATACAATAGGATTTGTTGTATCAGTTGTAGCCTGGTAATAACATTTGATTCAAACAATGTAATCTTCACTCAGGTACTTATACAAACATCTCACTCACGCAAACTTGATTATTTAGTGATAGGTGAAAAATCCTAGCCGTTTCAAAGAGAAAAATAAAAAAAAAAAAGTGTTGGCAAGAGGAGGAGGGATCTTTTTTCTCTTTTCTCTTTCCTCATCTTCCTCGTCTTCCTCACGTGCTGGGCTATGACTTCCTGTTGTCTTCCGCTGCCCCCTCAACCGTCAGTACTGCTATGTTTTGAGGTTTTTTTGCTGCTTTTTAATTTTTTTGTTGTTTGTGTTTTTTTTTTTTCTTATTGTCTAGGCCCTTAGGTCGAAGATGATTTTGTTTCTTGATCTTTAGGATCGGGGATGAGTAGATAGATGTGAGAGGCTATCTCTTACGACCAGATAAATAAAGTTTGTGTAATTTTGAACTACCTATGTCTTAGATTTAGTCTGCTCGGAACAGATATATTCTTTAAGTGGTGTTTTACATGGGTAAACGAAAGATGATGTTATAAATAAGTTTTCTCATTTTCTATTACTGTAAGTTAGGGTCGGGGATGAGTAGATAGGTGTGAGAGGCTATCTCTTACGACTAGATAAATAGAATTTGTATGATTTTGAGCTACCTATGTCTTAGGTTTAGTCTGCTCGGAACAGATCTATTCTTTAAGCGGTGTTTTACATGTGTAAACGAAAGATGATGTCATAGATAAGTTTTCTCGTTTTCTATGACTGTAAGTTCATAGCGTTATGCTATGATTATCTGCGCTTTATGCTACTGATAGTAGTTAAAGTTTATGATTTGTATGAACTTTTTGTTCATGACTTGTTATCAATGGATTATGGAAGATTCACAAAAAAAAAAAAAAAAAAAAAAAAAACCTCTACCACCTTGGGTGTCATTAGTATTTTGGTGGGATTGGATTAAACTATAACTCAACCCGGTTCTTCCAAGCATATGCTTCCTATGGTTGTGCTCGGGTAGAGAAGTAAATTTGGTCACCCCCCTCCCTTTTCTGAATAATATAATAATAATAAAAAAGTTACGTAATACACACATCATATTTACATGCTCAATTTTCTTCCCGTCAACTCGATCGTAAGGAAGAGTTTGTCTTTTCCAAATAAAAAAGGAAGAGTTTGTCCCTAGAAGTCCTCACAATATCATTGACCGCTGTTTTTCTTTCTTTTATTTTTTGATGCAATAAATTAAAGTGTAGCACACGGTATATGCTAAAACATAGATTAGAGGAAAGAGTTTTATTACATTTATATTTAAGCATAACTTTTCAATGATTTGGTTTAATTGGAAAGTTTAAATTAAACAGAAAAAAAAAGGTCTTTGCATAAAAGTTTAATTAGATTAAAATCGTGATTATTATCATTATTATTATTATTATTATTATTATTATTATTATTATTTTGGATATCTCTATATCTAGGTTGACAAAATATAATATTGTATATATAGTAATTCTCTTTTTTTGTAAGGCAATATTATATAACCAATCTTGTTTTGAAACTTTTTCTTCCATATAATGTTTTTTTTTTTTTTTTTTTTTTCTAATTTCTTTCATATAATGTTTGAACTTTATTTATAGCAGTATTATTTAAGTCGTCTTAACTTCTAAGAAAACAAATCTGTCTCTGTTGGATATATCTCATTTATAATTGACCTTACTACTTAATTTTTATTATTCAGATTGATGGTTACGATTAGGCTTGAATATTTTTCAAAGGAAATTACTGTTTCTTTAAAAGAATATTTTTTTGGGAATGAATTTGGAATTCTTATATATATATATATATACTGTTTTTCATCCACTCATCTCTTTTTTCTTTTTCTTTTTTCTCTTAATTGTTTAGCAAAATTAAGAAATAAATATTTTGTGATATTGACAAGTTTAATATATATAAGAGGTATGAACAATGATAACACCATACTATTGCTTGAATTTTTTTAATGGCTAGAACATAATATATATTCTTCTTTTCTTTTTTTAAGTTATCATACCAAACAACTTTAAATGAAATGAAAAATTGATTAAACACATATGCTAATCAATTTACAGATAGATCAGCTGTGATGTACAATTAGGTTATGATTATAGAAGATGGGTGGTCATGAATCATTATTAAAATGTTGCTAATGTATTTGTTACAATGATGTATTCTTCATGGTTTTACATGAATAATTTTTTTTTTTTTAAAAAAAATTCCTCTCTTATAAATTAAAACCCTCCGTCTCGTTTTCTAGATAAAGATTAATTCAGGACTAAACTTTTGAAGCCGTTTCAATACCAGCATTATTTTGACTACTCCATTACCATATCCTACCTTCAAATTATAAGACTATCATAATTAGAGTAATGTTATTTTGTAAACTTTTGTATAATTGCTGATTCAAGAACTAATTTTTACTGTTATGTTTTTATGAGTCTACTATATAGAATTACTTTTTCGATTTATAAATAAATTATAGTATTAATTGAAATGAGAGGTAAATGATGTTTGAACTCAGAATCTCTTATTTGATATCAAATTAAATTATCACTTATTTTACAAGTTTAAATTGATAAAAATTAATAAATTTATTTATTTAATCAATACTTTAATATTTAAAAAATTATTATAAAATCTTACAAGATAAAGTTCTTAAATTGAATTGAAATATAATAAATAAAATTATAGAAAATCTAATGTGAAATTATGATGAAAGGCGTAGAGAGGAATCTCTAAAAATCTGATCCTATTGATAGAAAAATGAGGCGAGAGCTAACGCACAGTCGGAGAGCATCTCGGACGTTGTTGTTGTTAAGAGAGGGGAGAGAGACAGAGAGAGAGAGAGAGAGTGGGAGTGGGACCCAGGCTTCCCCCTTCTTAAAAGTATAAACGATAAAACCACCCAACTCCCATCATTTTGTATTCCTCTTCCACCTTCCACCCTGGCATCCTCGTCCGTACCCTGTCCCCTTCTTCGTCCCGATTCCTCGCGCCCCCCCCCCCATCCCACCGGCTACCTTCTCCACCGGTCACCCCCGTCTCTCTCCACACGTGCCTTCCCTCCGCACGTGCCCACTCTCCCCCCACCCCCTTTAGAAACGCCTCGCTTCTTTCTGTGGTGCAATTGGTGCAACAAATAAAAGTTAGAGAGAGAAAGGGAACCCAAGATATTAAAAAGCATAAAAATTTTTCTTGGTCTTGGGGGGTGGTAGTAGAACTAGTGTATGGTCTTGCACTCTCTCTCTCTCTTTCTTTCTTTCCTTCTCTCTGTGAAATCTGACCTGAAAGATCACTTCTGGGTCTGAGTGCGTGAGTGGTCTTGCTTTAAAAATCTTTCAGAGAGATCAAAATCTTATCCTTTGCACCGATGAGGATCCGGAAGCGACAGGTACCCTTCCCCCTCTCATCTCTCTCTCCGGTTCCTCTCTCAGATCCCCTCCTCAACCGGTCTCCGGTGGTGCAACTCCAACTCCACGACGCCACACACCCAAAACCCGCATACCCACCAAGCGATAGACATGCCCGCTTCGATAATCAGCCGTCTGATCAGCCCAATCACCGTCCCTCGCCGATCGGAGGAGGAGTCAGCGGCTTGGATTCCTCTGATGGTGCTGGTGGGCCACACAAGATGATGAAGAAAGATTGTTTGGTCAGTGAAACAACCACTTATATATCATTAATTTTTTTTTTTACTGTATTTAGTTTTGTGTTTGTTTTGTGGGGGGTGCAGTTTGGTTCAATGTGCCCTAAAGAGGCAAAGTGTAGGAATTTTCTTGATCCTAAATTTTTGTGTGCATACGGGGGCACATTAAGGACAGGCATGTATTTGTTGTGATTTTGCAGGAGTTGTTGCGAGGGGAAGAGGGAGAGAAGAGTAATGATTTCAGGTAAGAAAGGGAGGCTAAAAAAGCCAACCCATGTTCTTCTCTTCTTTCATGAAATCTTGTAGTAAAAAAGGTGAAAAGACGGAGACCCATAACTTGATTTTACCCATAAGAAAAATAAAAATTAAAAGAAAAATACTGTTAGTGGAAATACTGTTTAAGGAGTTTTTATATCAGCTTTGGCTAGCCACCATACCTTCCCATCTAATCTAATCTAGCTACTCTTTTTGTTCTCTATCCTTGGCTTAACTAATATGCCCATGCGGTGCACGTTAGTATGCCTTTGCTGGTCCCATCTACAATACATTTTGCTCTATATTGCACCTCTTCTTTTGGGTTTTGTTTGGTTCTTCCTTTCGGCTGTAAAATTTTATGTATGTGGTTGTGGATCTTTTAGGAAGGGAGGCCTCCTGGGCGCAGAAACAGTTACTTGGGTTCTTCCAGAATCAACTGCTACCCATCAATGTAATTAATGTTATTAATTTACTAATTAAAGCAATTTAATTAGCCATAGAATCTCTACTATATATTCAATGTGTTGTTGTTCTTGTTGTTTGTGTGGCTGGAATACTGTACATATATAGCAGCATCTGGGAGATGGTGTGACGGCGAGAAAGCATTTCCACCAAAGAAGAGAAGAAGTACATTTGAGAGGAGAGCAAACGAAGTCGACGCGATAATATTGGAGAAAGATAAGAAAATGAAGACCAAGATGAAGACGAAAATGAACAAAAAATGTGCCCAACAAAATATTGATCATAACGAAGAAGATCAAAAGGAGGGTGTGGTGGAGAGTACAAAAAAGAGGGCTAGAGGCGGTGCACTTATGGAGGGATCGAGGTGCAGTCGTGTTAATGGAAGAGGATGGAGATGTTGCCAACAGACCCTTGTGGGGTATTCTCTCTGTGAGCATCACTTGGGAAAGGGGAGGCTTCGGAGCATGACTAGCGTTCGAAGCCGATCGTTGGCTAGCACTGCACCAAAGATGGACAACGACGATGATGAGCCGTCTGATCCGCCACTACTTCCCGCACCTTCATCGTCGTTACTACTGCAGGAAAACAAACCAAAGGATTCTCTACTGTTGGATTATAATGATGGTGATGATGGTGAAGATGAAGATGAGAAGAAGCCATTGATGGTGATCACCAAGAAAAGAATGAAGCTCGGGATGGTGAAAGCGCGTTCCATAAGCAGCTTGCTCGGCCAAACGATTGTTCCTTGTCTGAAGCCTGAGCGAAAAAATAACAACGAATGTTGAAGGTTTGACGTTATATATGTTACACTTGGTGCAACTTCTTTGTGTTTGATATTTTTATTATGATTAATAACAAATGCTTGATTAATATAATATATAAGGTTTTATTATCTGTTATTTACTGCTTTTGTCTAGGAGTGATGGTTTTGATATTGAAGAAGAACATGCATGTATCTATGAGAGTTTATTTTGCAGATCATGACTGTAAATAAGCTTTAACAAGTAATTAATTAATTTTATACTAAGTAGGGAACCACCCCAGCAGACACTAGTTTGGATGCTTACTGTATATCTTTTGACTGAAGAATTTGATCGTTTTATACTTTGTCAATATCTCAATTACCATGTGCAACTTTCCTCCCATGCCACATCTGTATAACTATTTTTTTAGTCAGAGAAATAGTTCTTGACTGTTAATTAGTCTTTAGTTAATCATATTTAAAGTACATATATTACTATATTGAACTTTCAAAACCCTGGAGTAAATCGAATTATATGACAGGAATTAAACCAGTGAAGGTTGAAACCTTTCAATCGGTACTCCATAAATATATATACTAGGAAATCTTTGACGGGACACTGGTTAATTATGGGGAAAAAAAAAAAAAAACAAAGAAAGTACCGTGGCTATTCATTTTGAGAAGTTCAACAATATTGTTGGAAATTAGGTTTATTGTTCATCTATCTCTCTCTTACGATTTTTAGTGTTCCACATTGTTTAAGTATAATTTTAATCATACATATGTAAACTCTTAGGCACCTTCTTTTTGCAAAACGATTTTCAGAAATGAATTCTATATTTGAGATTTATATCATTTCGTATCAGTCACAAGTTTTTGTGAAATTTGTGTTATTCTTCCGCCTTAAGTGGAATTTTGTGATCTTTCCTATCCGAAACGAGCTATTCTAGTGTATTTTCTTAGTCGAAGTTGAGAGTTCTTTCATCCAAACAATCCCCTCAACCATGTAGGTTTCATCTTTCTCTTCAAATGAATCCCATAATCTCATTTATACATGAAAGATCTTTTTACTCTTTGAATTTGGCTAGGTGCTATATAGAAAATTAAAGCGCATTTTTTGTACTTTTTTTCAACAGTCCAATTTAATCTTTTTTCATTTTTTTTTCTCATGAAAAACTTAAAATTAAATATGAACTATTGAAAAAAATTATGTTTTTAGTTTTTTTTTTTTATATCACCTACGCCAAATCTATCTTTAAAAATACGAAACTCTAGAAATTAAGCCCATAGAAAATAAGTATAAGAAAGTTGTAATTTTACAAGTTCAAATTTGACATTTTAGAAATGTGGTAAAAATACAATAAAAAAAAACTACTTTCTAATTTTTTTTAATTAAAAAAAAAAAAGAAAAAAGAAAAAAGAAAAAGAAGGGAACAAGTGGAGGCGATTTTAAGTAGAAGGGTCCTCCTCTGAAAACAGATGGAAGCACTTTGTGGATAGCTGGCAAAAGGTTGGTTTCCCTTCGCTTATAGGCTGGCCGGGTGGGGTACGATCGATCTGCAATATGATTGGTTGAGATCCATTTGTTAAAATCCATTCACAATGATATATGGTTGAACTTTTCCTGTATGGTTTCAGTTAATTTCTTTTGCCAAGTTTCTGTTTAATTATAGTACGTTTGTTCAAAAACTATGTAAAAGCTGCGCACAAAAGTTTCGGCAATTAGAAATTTGAGCTTAAAAACAATATTTACTACTAATTAAGTCGTAATTAAAGAAAAACAATTGAATCAAATCAATTCTCTCTCTTTCTCTCTCTAACGAGGAGTACTTGCATATGGTTCCGGCAGTACAGGTCGTTAGGTTGCTCTACAGTACACATCCAAGTTAGCATGAAAAGTATGCTCAGGACCACGATGCATCTATTAGATTATACTGTAGCTTAAGTTTACTTGAAATAATCCACAGATAGACTGTTATTATGGTCATGCTCAGGTAGAGTGACTTTTCTCCAGCTTTTTTGCTTAGAAAAAAAAAGTCAAGAGTTGATATTGTTTGTAAATAAATAGGTTTCCGAAGAAAAATATTGAGAAACTGTTACTGATCTTTCATCATTTTTGTAATCATATCCTTAAATTTCAAAATGTATCAATTTAGGGTTACTATTTTTCAGAAATTTTCAATGACAACCATCTCGTCTAAATTTAGCATTAAATCCTGACGGACAAAGTGAAATCCCAAAAATATTCTCATCTGTTTTGTTTTTGTTTTCAATTTTTAATTATTAAATCAAGATGTTTTTAATTTTTTAAGCAATTTTCTTCCTACAATGGCAAATTTATTGTTGATCTCAAAATCATTTCTTTTAAACAGTATTTTCTACTCACTAAACTCTCCCAAAAATGAGAAAACTATTTTCTAAAAAACGTTTTATGCCTAAACAAATCTATGCTAAGTTTCATACACATTGCGTGTAAGGAATTTATCTTCATGATCGATGGGAATTTCATAACATTGCTTTCAAGTTGCCCTGCTAG
Source organism: Betula pendula (assembly GCA_900184695.1). Lineage (NCBI taxonomy): Eukaryota > Viridiplantae > Streptophyta > Magnoliopsida > Fagales > Betulaceae > Betula > Betula pendula. The sequence continues at coordinate 605,855 of FXXK01000396.1, forward strand.
TTTTAAATTTGACACCTATTATTTTTTTTTTAATTTTTTTTTCTAAATAAAAGAGGGAAAAAGGCTAAAGAGAGATCCTTCCTACTCTTGATATGGATAAAAGAGAATGAGAAATCCAGTAAAAATGCTTTTTTTACACAAGGTAAAAAATGGCCTATTTAACTAAACTATGAGCTGTAAAGTTAGCAGTAGTCTTAAAAACTTTCAATGCCTTTTAGGAATTGAAAAAAAGCAAATACAATCTGACATAAAAAATTACACTAGAAAAATTCCAGCCATCAAACAGGTGAGGCTTTTGGATAGCAAGAATTACATTAAGGGCATCCCCTTCAAGAAGAAGAGAATAATCACCACATAAGGCAACAGTATGAACAGCTAAGAGGACCGCTTGAGCTTCTCCGATAGCAGCATCTTTAGTGAATAATTTCTTTGTAGCAGCACAGATAATATTCCCTTTTGCATCACTAATAACAATGGCAGCAACTGCAAAGTCAGGTTTCATGGCCAAGTCAAAATTTGCCTTAATGGAGTAATGCTCTACAAAGTGATCAGGTTTTAACGACCTTCGAATGTGGTTTGTTTCATTTGATTCTCGTTAAGTGTAATTCTCTACAAAGTTTTAGCATTTATTTCTTAAAAAAAAAAAAGTTTTAGCATTTATATTGGAGAAAGTAAATGGGAATAAAGGAGATCATAAATTAAATGGTTTTATATATATATAAGTTAAGCAGGAATATAATCATCTCCAATATTTCAAGTGATCAAATGGAGAGGAATCGGTCTATATTAGATTTTAAATATTTAATAATACATATGTTGCTAAAGTAATGTTATATACTACATCACTATTTTACTATATATCACCTCAAAAAAAAAAAATTCTACTAAATATTTGATATCATGTCATTAATTATAGGCGGATATTAGTGGCATAATAGTCATTGTTAAATTACTACTTATCTCAAAAGTTTAAGCAAATTTCATCTTAAGTGATGCCCAATACATGAAATGTTTAATTGAAATTGAAATAGAAGATAAATGACGGAGTTAAAGTTCGAATTCTAGATTTTTAATTTTGATATCATGTTAAATCACCCATTGTCTTAAAAATTTAAACCGATAAAAAGAGATAAATTTAATTATTAGTCATGTTGTGTATAGGATTACTAGTGCTACACATTGTTAATTAATGCAATTCACCTGCAATCAGCAGACTTACAACTGAAAAGGCTGAGTGTAGACCCCAGAAATGGCACTAACGGCTGAAAAGGCAAGAAATCAGGTACAAAATTGTAGAAGGTGATGTTTGGCTATCAGATGATGTATACGCAAAGATTACACCAAGCCAAGCTATATAGCACTTTTATTTATGGAATAATGATGCCCTATATTACTTCCGACACAATTTAAGTCATAATTAAACTTCATTAATTAAGGTTGACCACCAAATGATACGAGATTGTCTTCCTTTGTTATTAGTGGAGTGGAGTAAAAGACTACGAAAATCTAGTACATTCAGACTTATTATGCAGCAACAGCAAAAGTAACTAATTACAAGCTTAATTTACAGCCTTTTCCGTTCTATCCCACCTCATCTCTGAAATGGCCTAAATTAAGCTTATCAACCATGGTTGTCATGGAGCCCGATGTCAGGAGCTGTTGGGTAGAGATGGGGTAGACTTTGGGGAATTGACAGCAAAAGATTTCATTGTCATGAGTTTTTTCTTCAAAGATCTTTTGCTGTCTTTCATATGGGGAATGGTACAAAAGGAAGAGTGCTAGCTGTTAGGGTACAACAGTTTTCTTACAAATTGACGTGATAATCGAAAAAAGAATTGATCAAGAAAAATACACCTTTAATCATGTTACTAATTATAGACTAACATGTCAACTTACAAGAAAATTGTAGTAAAAGTTGTAGTACGGAAACATTAATTTGTAAGGAAATTTTCTCGTTCCATAAGTTTAGGCTAGCTTATAGGAGAAGGATAGATAGCCACTGGCCGGCCAGTATGATGAATGCGTGTGCATGCCTCCTTGACCCACAAAAACGACTTTCAAGCCCTACTTAATGCCTTTTCAATTATGCATACTCTTTTTATATTTTGTTCTTTTCTTCATATAGTTGGATGAATTATTGTGATATGAAGAGAAATGGGAAAACAAATTTCAATTTCTGTAGAATGTTCACTTATTTTCGTGGTTTGGACCTTTCTTGTGAAAGCTTTTCTTTTGCCAGAACCATTAAATGTGACAAATAGATTCTTTTGGAATGGAGACAATAGCCAAAACCTTTTCCACAAAGTCGATCAGGTGAAAATATAATGGCATAGATAAAAGATTCCAGTAGAAATCACTCTGACTCTAGTAAAATCGATTGATGTTCACTTCACAACAATGAATACTAATATTTGAAGTATAGAATCGTGATCCGTTTGTTTCGATATAAAATGTTTTATAAAAATGCATAAAATGACATGAAACCAAATAATATGAGCGGATTTTTGGTAGGTAGCAGGGAATCTGTACAACCTTATCTACTAGCAAGCATATCCATATATATACAGTGTTGGACTTTTGTGGTTTTAACATGTAAAGCATCTAATTAAGCACATGTATTAGTGTCTTGTTCTTGATTTCATTGACCAAACTTTGTTCTGGTTGGCCAGGGTGTAGTGTACGTATATGCAAGAGTGTAGGGCCCCAACAGTTTGTTATCCTGCGAACTAAAACCTTTTTTTTTTTTTTTTTTTTTATCATAGCCAAAAGGCTGAAATAGCTATGAGTTTCTTAGGTTACCTTTTTCTTTTTATTTAAAAGACCACCCTCTTTTCACAAATATTTTTATGCCTTTGCAATTTGATAGAGTACTTAAAGCTATCTGCAGCCGGCAGAAGGTACAATCAAATATTAGAAAATGGCAGCCATGGAAAGAAGATGTTACAGGCTGGTGCACCGCACAAGCATATGATCAGATCCATGAAACCTGTGATGATGATGATGATGACAATCACAATCATTTGATAATTATTTCAGCTTTGGCCCTAGGTGGAGTCTTGAGGCTGAAAAGCTGTCTTTTATTTTAGCGGTATCTGAGGTTTTATAAGCACTGCAGGGCGAAGTGTATATACAATAGCCTTAAGATGGGGGTGGGAGTCATCCTTTGGGAATCCAGCTTGGATATACCTCTTTAATCATAATCACTTGATATTTGGTAATTTTTGAAACGTTTACGATCTTGTTCTTCCTTGTAAAAGCAAAGCAACAATCATTAACAATATAAATTAGTGCCAATATTGTTAATGAAAACGGTGGTCATGACAAGGAAAGCATGTGATCACCAAACTAGATCCGAGGTAATGGGTCTGCACAAAAGAGGAATTGCCTAGCCATCATGTTTATACAAATGTTTAAATCTAAGAGTTTTAACTTCTACAATGACACCAAATCTCCTTTACACCATCCACTAGCACTGTGCCACATCGGCGTGGAACACCAAATCAACTTAAGATGAAAACACATGCTCACAAAAGCTCGTTTGTATTATATTCGCTTGTCCATTGTTCTCCATTTGAAACATTTTAGAGCACCACGCCGCCTTAAGCATTACTCAGTTAAGATATATTAAATTATTAGATTCATTACTTTCTAGCTATCGGTTTAAGCTTTTGAAATTAGTGTTGATTTAACATAGTATCAAGAACTAAAGGTCATCAATTTGAACCCTAACTCCATTTAACTCTTATTTAAATTAAATATTTCACGTATTGAACTTCACTTATTAAATAACTTACTATTTCTTATCTGGTTAAACTTTTGAAATAAATGGTAATTTAACAACTGCGGAAGCCCCACACAATCAACGCAACACCAGCGAAGTAAATTGTTTAATAGATCAGAATCTCAATTTCTTAAGCAGCAGCAGATGGAAGGAACCTTTGAGCATCAATGTAACTAACCATGTTTGAGCATCAAAGGTTCGAATATATGCAAGGAGTACCGAAGGACGAAATGGAAAAAGAGAGAGAAGATCATAAAGCACACCAAATAATACTATCTAGGAACAAGATGTCAGGGCTAGAAGCTTATCTCAGCTTCAAATAGAGGAGCCAAATGGAAAGCATCTTTCACTGTAGCCGTAGGAGTAGTACTCCTGGACGAAAACAATATCCTTTGCAACACTGCCTGTCGTCCCTGTCCTGCTTTTTTTACAAACCGCTGTTCCTTGAACCACATACCATGGGAGAACCATTCAGCTCGATATATGTGAACTGGATTTTGGGTTTGCATGCATGGGTTCCTCATGTATATATTTGACTCTCAAACCCGGAAAATTATTATTTAAATTAATTAAGGTGTTGTATGTTGTAGAGAAGCACTTCGAGACTTAACAAAGGGTTCTGTTACTCTGCTTCTGTTGTCTTTGTTGAATCCCAGAATATTTGGATAATGAGTATGAATTACCAGTGGTTCGAATCAAAACATTGAAATCCTCAATATATAACATGCATAGGATGATAGGATATATATATCCTTCAATGGTAGATCAAGTCAGCGTAATTAATGGTTGACTGCAGGTGAAGGCATGAAACCACAAAGATGTGTAGTGATCTGTAGATCAAGTCCACTACATCTCGTCAATGGTAGCCAAAGCCTGTTCGGAGCTAGCTAGCTAGCTTCCACATGCATTGCATCTTAAAGTACTGCGTTTATGGGTCGATTTGGTGGTGCGAATTTCGGGGCATCTCAACTCAAGGTTTATGAAGGTTAAAGTTGCTGCAGCTTTAAGGAATTTGCTCCCTGCAGATGATCAATCTTCGTTTGAGGTTTCAGGTTGAATATTCACACAAGTTTCGAGGCCCAAAATGGTGTATAAGAGCATTCTCATCCGGCTCCCTATTTTTATCCTCAAAGTAGGGAGTAAAATCAGTTTTTCCTACTTTAGAGAGCCACTTTTTCTAAACACTTACATCCGGCTTCCTACTTTAGGGATCCACTTTGACTTTTTCATTTAAATATTAATATTTAAAAAAAAAAATTAATTCTTTCTCTAAAAGGGGAAAACAAATAAAATTAAAAAATTAAAAAGAGGGAGAGAAACTAATAATTTTATTATAAAAAGAAGAGTAGGGAGTGAAATGGCTCCCTACTAGTAGGGAGCCATTTCATGCTCCCTACTTTTTTCCTCAAAGTAGGGAGCCGGATGTAAGCAATAAAATGGTCAAAAATTCATTTTGGCTCCCTACTATAAGGATATCCCTATAGTAGGGAGCCGGATGAGAATGCTCTAATTGCATCAGTATGAAACTTGCTGCTCTCATCTCATATACATACAAGATATGTCGTTACCGTAATAATAATGAAGATTAATATGGAATCGAAAAAGAAAGAGAAAGATAAAATCGAGATAAAGATTTACGTGGTTGAACAATATACTTATATCTACAGGGAGAATGCGGTTATAATTCATTATTCAATGTCTTAAGGTTACATCATAATATATTTATAAGAAAACCCTAACTGTACGAACATTCTTTAAAAAATTTCAAAATACCCCGTACTGTACCATGGGGGTGTTACCCCAGCACCCCCACAATCTATTCGTCCCCCACTTTGTTCTGTTCACTTCACTCCACTCTCCTACACAGAAACAACTCGACCATCCATAGTATTTCAATATTACTCTTTATGACTGAAAATTTATGAGCCACTTGTTCCAACAAGATACATTAGTGTGCTATAGATATATAGGCATTCAAAACTATGCCTTTGATCCATAAGTAGCCGCTATATTAGCATTAACAGTAAACTAAATACGTATAAGCTATATATATATTACGGTGCGGTCTTTTATATAAATACAAGTGCGGCTGTTGACGACGGAGATATATAGTAAGATCGATGCCCAGAAATATTTTAGTAAGACATTGCAAAAATGCCAAAAGGTAACGCTAAAGAATGATTATTACAGGTGGAGCTTTCATTGTCAATTAGCTGTTTGTTTGTATCTTTTTCCTTAACACAAACATTTCTCTTTAATTAATAATGATAAATTATATCAATTCTTGTCGTCCTTCATGCCCCCACATCATTTATGTTTTATTCAGATCTTTTATATATTTTTTTCTCTCTTCAAAATGAAATAAATAAATCAATCAAAAGCATATATCATTTCTTTGTATTATGGTTTAAGAATATTCTAATGTCTTAAAAAAAAAAGAACTTCTTTCTTTTTTCTTTTTCTTATTTGATATAGATTTTGAGTAAAATTCACCATTGAAACCAGATTGCAAAGGGAGGATGCACAAGAACTTGTTGTGACAAAACGAATTTAGCATCTCTAAAAAAGCAAAATAGAAAATAAACCAAACACATAAGACATCAAAATTTAAGTGATTTGGTTTAACAAGCCTATATCCACAGGCGGAGACGACTTGAAGGAAATTCATTAACAAAAGATGGAGTATAAAAGAGTAGTAAGGAGAAAACCACTCAAAACTCAAAGCTCCAATACACTTAAATCTATATTTAGCTTACTATCACACAAAAGAGAATTAATAACAAAAGAAAAAAAATTCTCTAAATTCTTTGCATTGTACGGCACTAACACTGATAAACTAATAAAGAGATTTCTCCAACTTATTTTCCTCTCCAAAAGCTAAGCCAACATGCCATTTTATAATACTTGACGTCGGCTGAATATCAAGAAGTCCAAAACTAATTAGTAGAAGAAATAAAGTCGGTTGACAAAAGGACTCCAAATTGGAGTAGAAAAAACAATCCAATCCAAAGTAGTGCTGGCCCCACACCAAGACTTGTTAATTCAAGTCATAACACGACAGAACTTATATATACATGATTAAAATTGTACTTGAGCTATGTGAGATATTTAAAATCGTAACATACTACCACATTCCGCAGTTTACGTTCACAACGGCTCACTATATCGATACTAATTCGATGGAAGCTATTTTTATTCAATGACTTAATACTATGCACATACATATTATCAATATATTTTAATCTAACCTATAGGTCACCCATTCCATGACTCCACCACAAAATTGCAACCCCGTTGATCCTATACTCAACGAGCTGCGTCTGATCTCATTATACTCAACATGGTGGCTGGCTCTTATAACACTCTGGTCCCATATTGGGAAGATGAGGAATAAACCACATAGAGTGAGTAGTTTATAAAGAGAGTCATGAATGCTAAATCTCGCATTGCCTAGTTACTAGGTGAAATTAAGTTTTATAAGTAATTTTAAGGAAATTTCAAAATTGATTAATCATTTTGAGGTGATAGCACAAATGTGACTAGCATTTTTTTCTGGATCGTTGCAACTCTAATACCAAATAATACAAACTTTAAATAAATTTATCATTGAAAACTAGCTTGCAAAGGAGGTGCTCAAAACACTTAGAATCACATTCTTGACCTTGAGTGAGGGCGAAGTTAACGTGGAGGTGGTCTGGTTTGATTGAGAAGGGATTGGATTGAGAAGTAGCAGGGATAAAGTTACTCAATTATGGACTTGTCATAACTAGCTAGGGCTTGTTGGTGTTGGGATAAAGTTACTCAATCTCTCTCTCTCTCTCTCTCAATATATCGATCAACTTTGCTGTCAGATTGGTCAGCTTTCATCCATTGGTGGACACTCGACATGCTGCTGTCACTTGTCAGAAATCTCTTTTCGACATTTCAAAGGCACATGATTTTTGGACAGTCACAATGGTGACATATACTTCATATAATTTCTCATATTTGAGTTGGATCCAAATATCTGGCACGTTTGGTCTTGGGAGATCAAAACCAGGCTTGAGAAAGTGGAATCAAATCCCCACCTTTGATTTACTACATCTTGGGTGCTGTTACAGCACCCAAGCTGGATCCGAGAAAGTGATCCATATGTTTTTCCACTTTCATTTGAAGAATTCCTCGTCAAAAATTTCTCAATCTAATAGTCTGCCAATCATGGCTCAGCCCCCGCCCCTTCCTTTTTTTTGTACATTCTACACGCACGGTAGGCAGGTTGGTTTCGATTTTTTTTTTTTTAAAATTTTTTTTTTGAAAAAGTCAGGTCCTAATATGGGTATGATTTTTACCTTTTTCCTACCAGACTTTTAAGAAATAATTTGGGTTAAATGCATCATAGATGCTGATACTTGTGGTTTCGCTCATTATGAAAAAAAGGAAATTGAGATTTAAAAAGTGACAAAACAGGGTAGAATAACTTTTAGACGATGATGACAAGCTTACTAATATTATTGTGCGTGGAATAAGAATGTAATTGCACTATATATTCTTCTATAAATTCACTTCTTTTTCTTTTTCTTTTTTGGCCATGAAACTATGGAATTTAAGAAAATTCTCTTAAGTAAAACTTATTCTTGAGCTCATTTATCATATTTTCTCATGCCACGATTTAACTTTTGCCTTTGTGAGATCTTTGCTTCTTAAGGTGCTCCCACCACATTGACGCATGCTTCTTTAATTTGATAGCTAGAGTCTTCACCTTAGATGTTCAAGCACATCCTTTATAAATTTTGTTTTTTTCTTTTTTTTTTTTTAAAAAAATCCTCCCTACAATATTAAGCCAATCAATAAATTCATCCGGATGTATTCTCCATTCAAACTCACTATTCTATGGAAGTTCACCAAAGGGATATATATATAGAAATCCACTAAGAAGAGATGCAGGGTGAACAAGAAAAAGAAATCTTCTTTGAGAAAGCTAAAGGCTAAAATGATTATTCATTAGTACCTTTGAGTGTGTGTTTGTGATGATCTTGTGGTTTTGCTTGGACTAGTTTTAATAGAGAAGTAAAAAAACTGAGAGAATCATTTTTCCTTTCTTGCTATGCTACAAACGACATGATGCTATGTGCATTACACGACTGATGATTGAGTTGTTCAAATCACCTTTTACATGTTATATTCTCAGTTCTTTCTCCCACATAGGCTAATTTAATAATGATTTATGGGTTGATTACTTGTGCGGATACTTCACCAAGAAATTTCAGTATATATATATATATAATGGATTGCTTACTATTTTTAAAGTCATGATTTGAATAATATCTATTTCATGACTAGGATTTAAAGTTTATGTATTTATCGATGTGCATGGTGTTATATTATTCAAATTTTTAAAAAGACGTGTTAACATTAATATTATGTACACTGTTAGATACATCAACTTTAAATCATGACCATAAAATAGATAATATTTATTTCATTTAAAATGAAAATGATCATGTTCCCTTAATTACTAGGTAAGAATTTAATATTTTTCTTCTTTTATAAATAAGACATTGTAGCTGCTAGACAGACAATTTCTAAGAGTTAATTCAATAAAATTACATCTTTGACCTCTTCCTAGAGCATTAATTTGTTTTATTGACCCAAAGTTTCTTTACTGAATATCTATCAGACCTACAAGATAGCACTACATATAACTTCAAAAAAAAAAAAAAAAAAAGCCCTACATATGAAAGCAAGATGAAAGAACATTAAACTCACAAAGAAACTTGACTAATTATTTCCAATTAATTGAAATTCAATGAATCACAATAACCAGTTATGCTACCAAGAGTCATCATTTACGATTCCTCTGCGATGACATGACAACATGTACAAATCATACGCCTCAATCTAAAAATATTATCACATACCAACATGTTATAAAAACACAAATGAAAAGATAAGAAAGCTCAGACATCATTAGTTTCAACTGTCAAGTTCTGAATGCCCAGATCATGGCACAAACCATGCACAAAGTGGAGTATTGCACTATCATCTATCCCTTTCGTCACCTGTAAGTTTTTCACCCACCAAAAGAAATCACTAAATCACATATCATTTAAGCATTTAGACAAAAAGCTACCACATGTCCAACAAGAATGTAAACAATCTTACTATACTACGGGGATAAATTTGCTGCAAGAAGTAGATTACATTCAAAAACTCACCTGTATTGAGACAGAGCCAACAACATGACCAGGGACCGATTCCCAAAATCGAGCTTGAGAAACTTCTGATACATCTTCCCGGGCAGTAATCTAACGTCAAAAATGTTATACAACATCAATGAAAAACATCTTCCACCCTTTTTATCTCTTGTGGCCTTGTATTTAACTAAAAACTTATAAACTAAAAGGAAAGAGAATCACCTGTCTCCAGCATTTGCTTAATGCTGAAGTTGGAATGCTGGGTGGTGCCATTTGAAGCAAGATGCCTCCAGTCGCTCTAAACAGGGGCATGACAAGCATAAAGATTGCAACTGAAACTAGCCCCAAACACAATACTTCAGCATTCTGAACCCTGAAAAGTATAAAACGCAAATTACAAGGGAAAGAAAAGGGTTCAAAACAGGGAAGAGGGAAGACGCCACCTATGGGGAATTTTCATTTTGAATTCGGGGGAAAGGGCGGGAATTGCCAAAACAGTAAAAAACTTATATTAAGTAGCAATTACCCGAGGGACAAAAACCAAGATGCCAATATTAAACCTGCACTGAGAAACAAGCAGAGTACACCAGCTTAAGAAGGTTGTTCATAAAAGGAAAGAGAAAAACAGAGAAAATGAGCACACACGTGTGCACACATACAACCATGTATATTATAACGCACACGTAGGAGAGAGAGAGAGAGATCACATCCTACCTGCGAATGGAATCTGCAATAACGTGTAGGCAAACTGAATGGTAATTCATATCTTCCGCATTTCTGTAGACTGCAAGCAACTGATATAAGAAGAAAATTCAGGAGAAAAGGTTCCTATATACATTGGTGACATGGCATCCAGTCCTAACACTTATGGATTTAAAGCCTACAATGGTAGTTATCATTATAGTACAGGAGATGCTATGCAGACAAGACACTTTCAGCACAAACATAGAGTTACAAGAAGGGGGAGGCAATATGAATTCACTATAAAACTTTCAGCTCACCCCTCTCATTATCTTCCCCATTGCCTTGAGAAATATCTCATAAAGGTTAAATCAAATTAAAGGAGCATATGTGGAAATATTAACGACATTGTTATCTAGATATCAATGAGCAAGCATGCATGGGAACCAAATAGATAGTTGAACTACATAAGCAGGAACCTATCACAGACACTGATGTTTGTATGCACAGGGAAATGCTTGGTTCATTTAAACAACCATGTTAGACAAGTTGTAACAGTCTTAAACCACAATATTCATAGCATCAATAATTTTTCCATGGATAAACACTAATTGAGTTCAGCCAAACCTAGATGTGCCTCTAGTTGTCTAACATGTCAAGTTGAAATAAGGAACATCAAGGAATGTACTAAAACTAATACACTAAACAGAATGTGAAAGCATCCAGAGCAATACATGCCCATGTATTCTTCTAGTAAATACATGGTGCCCCTAGAGAATCAGGGTGGAATTGCAGCATGCTTCTCAATTGGCCAAAAAAGAAAAAGAAAAAAAGAGGGGGGAAATATAAGCAAATGTTGAGGCTATGAGGACAAGTTCCAAAAGTAACATTTATAAAGTTCAATTTCATAGCTTGCTCGCACAAACAAGTAGGTTCCATCATCAAACATACGAATACTTATTGGGAGATATGCCCTCTCATGCAACTTAAACAAAACTGAATCACAATGACCTCACTTAAAATCTTAAACTGCAGCAAAACTTACCAAGATTTCTGCGAGCATAATTTCGGAAGAACCAAACACCAATAAGATTCACCAATAAATTTGTCACCGCCGAAACAATCAAGTAATGCCTATAATTTATAATAAAAACTTAAAAATCATATACACATAAAACACTAACACAGAATTAGGAGAAAGGAAGGTAGGATAAATGTGCAGTAAGCTAGCACTGGGTGGTAAGTTCACAGCACATGACAATAATAATAATAAAATAATGATGATAAGGATTATAATAATAATAATCACTAATTATCATTTATAATACCATTACGACAGAATTACTGCAACATTTCCGTAAAAAGAGCTTGGCATTAAGCAGTATCTAGGACAAGCTAGGCATCATACTTACAATATTGCATAGCATTTGAAAAAAAATTATAAAGCAAACATTTTATGCGAGGATATCCTGGCTAGAACATGATTAGTCTAAAGGGGCTCTTACATGGCTCATATAGTTAACTAAAGAGCCATAAACGACAGCAAAACTAATCATCTTGAAACACATGGGTTCACACCAGAGAATTTAAGGAAAAAAAGAAAAAAGAGACATACTAGATAGTCAGAACCTAGTAACAACATGACACAAAGATAAATGAATCCTCCAACTCTTAAATTACAACGTTTGGTTAAATTATTGATGCTAAATAAATCACAACGTTTGGTTAGATTTTTGTTTTTTGGTTAAATCTAAACACTTGTTGTTTTTACAGTAGTTTTTACTACGTATGGCACGAGACGATGTTTCGAACGTTTAGGTGAGAATAAAATCTTTATGGGTTGATGTGGTCTTCACATTTTCCCTTGCCTTTGTTGCACATTGTTGTTAAATTAAGGAAATAGTGGGATTATTATTTTTTTTGATAAGTAGTGTTTTATAAAAAGGGTAAGACACTGCTAAGTAAATAGGAAGTATACACAGGAGGCTCTAAACGAGCAAAAGAAAACTCAAAACGAAACAACAATAAACACCCACAAACCCACACAACCAAAAGAGCCCTCAAACCCAAAACGCAAAAGACAACAAAGCCCGACACCCACACGAAAGCCCCCCCCCATAAAGCACTCGACGCTAGTAAGAGTGGGTCTTGCCTTTTTCATGCCTAGAGGATGCTCCCTTAGCATCACAGTTGATGAAGCATTCTAAATTCAGAAGCTCCCTTTTACCCTTTGCCTTCCGAAGGAATCCTCTAAGGTGTCTTAGATCCCTTCACACGTATCCCCCTAGCAAAGCCCAGTCCCCAAAGGTGTCTTCGATCCCATCTTCGTCCGCCCCATCCCAAAAACCTTTGGTCCTCCTCTTCACTAACCACCAAATTCGAAGACGGACCAAATCCAACCACCACAAAAGAGATAGGCGGGGCACAGAATGCCGACATTGCCTCGGCAATCAAGCTATCGTCCAAATTAAAATATTTGTTGCCCCTCAACTTGTGATTGTAACACTTCACGGGTTTAAGAGTCAGCAGTGACGGGTACACCAAATCAACAACCCTAAACCCTTTAACCTCCAGCCTTTGAACCTCGCCAATGCACGCCAGCACCACTCTCGGAGACAACCCAACATTTTGGACAACACCAAATTCAGGCGCAGTAGCCAAAAAGCTTGAACACTAGATTCAGGCGCCACAACCCAGCATTAGTGGGATTATTTCCTTAATTTAACAACAATGTGCAACAAAGGCAAGGGAAAATGTGAAGACCACATCAACCCATAAAGATTTTATTCTCACCTAAACGTCCGAAACAACGTCTCATGTCGTACGTTGTAAAAACTATTGTAAAAACAACAAGTGTTTAGATTTAACCAAAAAACAAAAAGTTAACCAAACGATGTAATTTATCAGTTATTTACCATCAATAATTTTTCCATGGATAAACACTAATTGAGTTCAGCCAAACCTAGATGTGCCTCTAGTTGTCTTACAAGTCAAGTTGAAATAAGGAACATCAAGGAATGTGCTAAAACTAATACACTAAACCGAATATGAAAGCATCCAGAGCAATACATGCCATGTATTCTAGTAAGAGCATTCACAACCCCCCATAATCTCTTCCCTTCCCTAAATATAGAAAAAATCTAAAAAAAAAAAAAAATCATAAAAAGTGGCTAACAACATATTCCCAACCGATTCCCTAAAACTTGAGTTTGCTACAGTTAAACCCAATTCATTAGGTTCAACTGTAGCAAACCCAATGCTTACTATAATTAAAAAAAAAAAAAAACTCATGCTCTCTCCTCACACCTCCCCATACACCTTCGTCCCTTTTCTCCACACATCATCTGCAACCCTCATCCCTCTTCTTCACCCTTGTCTCAAGCAACACTCATCCCTCTTCTTCAAGTTCATCCATTGCTCTTCACAAATGCCATTCTTTGGACTCCAAAGTTTAGATCGGAGTCTCATTGAAATGAGTTTTGGCCATGCCCCAACAGCCGAAACTCAAATTAAAGAACGAAAGAGAAGTGAAAGATGATAAAAATAGAAGTAAGAAGCAGCCTAAGAAGAAGGAAAAAGTGCCCGATGACTCCCAAAGCAAGAATTAAGGGTTCCAGTCACCCTTGCGAACCACCTGAAATCCAAGAAAGCAACAAAACCACTCCTCAAATGAAGACCAAGAGGTTTCATCATGCAACATGATAACAGTGGGCCCTGCCAAAATGGAAGCCAACATGATAGAAGTCATATTGTTCAGCCCGATTGAAGGAGAGAAATGAAGAATCAGTGAGAGAGAGAGAATTGAAGGAAAGAGAGAGAATGCGTTGATGAAGAGGGGAAGAAGATGAAGGAAATATGAGAGAGAGAGAGAGAGAGGAAAGTTTTTTTAATAAATGAAATGAATAAAATAAAATAAGAAAAGTAAAAGTAATATTTTAATGATATCGGGAAAATGAAGGGAAATTATTGTGGAGTGTATTAAAATAAGGAAGTAAAAAGTAGTTTGGTTACCTAAATTTAGGAAAAATCAATGAGAAACTGTTGTGAATGCTCTAAGCACATGGTGCCCCTAGAGAATCAGGGTGGAATTGCAGCATGTTTCTCAATTGGCCAAAAATGAAATAAAAAAGGGGGAAAATATAAGCAAATGTTGAGGCTCTGAGGACAAGTTCCAAAAGTAACATTTATAAAGTTTAAGTTCCAAAAGAGACATACTAGATAGTCAGAACCTAGTAATCATACAGCACAGGAGCTGCTATGCAACAACATGACACAAAGATAAATGAATCCTCCAACTCTTAAATACAATAGACCATCTGGCTCATCAAAATCTGCAGATAAACTTACTTGTGCTCGGATTCATCTTGGATGAATGCATGAAGTGCTTCCACAGCTAAGGAGAATGACAAAAACAAAAGAAACAGCTGTCTACACATGCAACAGAATAAAAAAAATCCACTTGTTAGCAGATAATGCAGCTTACAAGAAAAGAACAATTAATTAATTGATGGAGACAAGTGGCAGCACTCTTATAAAATTTACAAAAGGTATGAAAAAGATACTTCAATTAATTAATAGATGGAGACAAGTGGCAGCACTCTTATAAAATTTACAAAAGGTATGAAAAAGATACTTCTAAAGCCCTAACTTTAATTCCGCACATGTTACACGATGTGGATTCTTGGGAGCTTGCATAATATAGTTCAAGTCTAGTTGGGTTTTATTTTGTATTTTTTTTTTTTGGCCTATTCTTAGATTTGGATTTTATTTATGGATTTCACTAGTTATTTGGTTTAGGCTTTAGTGTCAAAGCCCAGGAAGTCTAAGTTTATTAGGGTTAAGCATTAGGCACCTATAAATATGGATATAATTGTTTTTCTATGGCCATTGAATAAAGACGGCTATGAGAATTCCAGCAACACTATTATTTTGTGGATTATGTGATGCAAACATATCCAAGGTGTGATGCTGAGAAGCCCTAAATGTGATGCTTGAGTTTGTCTTTTTCATTTATGTTTTCCTTTTAAATTTCTAGCAATTTTCTAGATACTATTCACATAGCATTTGTGCTAAATCATAATATTGCCATAAAAATTTCCTTTCCACGAATAACATGAAATCTATTTTTAAAAGAGAGAGAGAGAGAGAAACAGTGAACAACTACAAATGGGATTTCTTTAGAAAGAAAGGAAGTGGAAACAATCAAATAAATGAATAAAAAGGAAACTGACGATGACAGACAATATTAGTGCTAATTAAAAGCAAAAATAAAAAAGGTATACAATTAAGTATTAACTAATTCCCAAATTCAGAGAGACTTAAAGGTGGAATTGAAGAATCTGAACAGTTATTGAAGAATTATCATAGAGACCAATGAGCAACCAAGTGTGCTCTCAAGGCCACTTAATAAAGGTTTATGACACAGTTAAATAGCATTTCCTAATAGTGTATTGAGAAACTGTTGGTTTCCCCAAAAAATGTGGTTAGGTGAATAAAGGAGTGCATTTCCTCTACCAGAATCAATAGGAAGCTAAATGCATTATTTTTGGGGGCATAGCATCGAGGCAAGGGAACCCTATGTTGCCCTACCTTTTTGGGCTAGCAATGGAAGTTTTCTAGGGGTTGATGAACGTCATGGTGGTTGAAAGAAAGTTTAAGTTTCACTGGAGATGTGAGAAGGAGAAAATATCACACTTCAATTTTGCAGATGACCTCTTTATCTTCTGCAGCTGAAGTCAACTCTATCTCCCAAGTCTCTCAGTTCCTTAATCTATTCAAGGAACTATCAGGCCTTTCTCATGTCCTCATGTGCGGTCTGCCAGTGAATGCAGAAAAATAAATATTGAGAACCCTAGGTTACAGTGCTCATACTCTCCCAATTAGATATGTTAGAGTGCCATTGATCTCTTCCTGACTCAAAGGTTCAGATATAGAACTCTAGTGGATAAAATCGTTGTTAAGCCTAAACGTTGGATGTGTAGAGCCCTTTCCCTATGCTGGGAGATTAGAACTGGTGAAGACCACTCTTCACCGTCCAAGTTTATTGAGCTTTCTTATTTATCCTTCCTAAGATAATGATCAAGCATGTTGAATAAACCTTTAGATCATTCTTGCGGAAGGGCAATGACTTGAGCACCAAAGGTGCTAAAGTTGCTTGAGAACATGTGTGTCTTCCTAAGAAGGGAACCTGGGTATTAGGAGCCTGAAACAATGGAATAAGGCGTCTATAATGAAACATCTCTAGCACATATGCTCTGACAATAACCAAGCAGCATGCTCAAGTTGGGTTCACACATGCCTGATCAGAACTACGGCTGCTTTGCTTTGGCGAAAAACATTTTTCAGAAAACGCCTTTCTCATTTTCTGGTATTGGTGCAGGTGAAAAATACTAATCAATGAAAAATGGTTTCCAAGTCAAAAGCAAATTTGGCTCTTTAGGGGGATTGGTCTATGCCTCTCAAGAGGCACGAACCATATTCTGGAACTTGTCACCCTTCTCTCCCCTCTTCCTAAATTGCAGTACCATCAACCCTCACAGAGAAACCCAGTTGCCACCTTCCCCTCTGTGCCACTCCATTCCACCTCTCAAACACCAACCCTTGACCAGTCGCAGCCCCCACCCTACAAAGGAACCTAGCCACTCCCTCCCCTTAGTGCTACCCTCCTCTGCCTGTCACCCACCATTCCCCTTGCCTAGTCATAACCCTTCCCCACCACTTGCAACTACCCTTGTCCCTCCCCCCCCCCCCCTTTGCATTTTACAGTCCCTCAACAACTCTCCATCCCCCACAACAACCCCCCGCTCCCTCCCCCAAATGTTGAGACCTCTGTCCCCTGCGTCACGGTGCCCCCACCCTCTCAAAGACCCCCAAACTACCGCAATCACCACCCCTCCAACCAACGTATGTGGTTTTTTTTGTTTTTTGTTGGCGGCAGTATTTGGCACTACCCCACGATTTTGAGTGGTTTCCAATTAGCTTCTAATTGTAGGAAAATATTTTTAGTACCAATCAAACAACAGAAAATATTTGCGATATTATTTTCAAAGTCTCAATTCAATAATGAAAAATTATTTATTTTCCCCAAAAATAATCGAAACATTTTCCCACAAAAAATAGTTTACATTGAGAAAAAAAATGCAACCTAATCACTGACAGAGTCGAGTAGAGATGGCCTGCTGCTCGGACCTTGGAGTGGAAAGAAACTAAGAGTACTAATCCTAAGTAATTAGGCCCAACCTATGAGAGATGATCCAGTGCAATGGGAATGGGATCCACCTGGCAAATTTTCTGTAAGAGGTGCATGACAAAGCATTCAATCTAGCGACCAAGAGGTGGAGTAGCACAAAATCGTTTGGCATAAAAAAGTTGTTTTCCGCCATGCAATAATTCTTTGGTTAGCGGTCCTGACGGGTTCAATACTCAAGCCAAACTGCATGTCTATGACGTAGCCTAGAACGTTAGGTATAACTTTTGTGGGCAAGGGGTAGAAGATCTAGACCATTTTTTCTTCCCCTGCCCCTTCTCTAAGCACATTAAGTATCTGCTATATGATAAGTATAATCTCCCACAAATTCATAGAAGGTGGCAGGAGACAATTGGTTGAATGATTCAAAACTTAAAAGGTAAGTCCCTCATGAGCAAGATATGCATAGGTATACTTGCCACTTCGGTTTATACAATTGGCAGGGAAAGAAACACAAAAACTTTCAGGATACAACTAGGGATATCCAAATGTATTTCATAATATTATGTATTAGATAAGGATTACATGTAATATCCTTCAGGGTTTTACACCATTTTAAGAAAATTGGTGACTGCAAAGATCATGGGTCTTTTAAATGATTTTTTGAGCCTGGGTAGTCCCATAAAGGACTATTTTGGTATTCAAGTTAGGGAAGGAACTTTGATTTATTCTGTCCATCTCTTCCTAGATGTTGTGGTTCTTAAGTACCCCTTCTTATATAATTAACAAAACAATGTAAACATGTCAAACACAAACAAAAAACTTTGCATGCATAAAAACATAATATTGATAGGAAGTATTAAAACATAGTGGCTTCGGAACATAACATAAAATAAAACCAGTATCAGTGCCCAAAACAGTGTCAACACATCGGCTTGTGTGCACAACACAGAAAAAGATATTGCAATTGAAGTGTCCTTAATATTTTAAGCTAATGAAAGCATCATGATGTCATGCTTTTCTGGTCTGCTTATGCAATAATGGTTAAAAATGCAATGAAGTGGGTGATGTCAAATACTTACAGCATTTGTGAAAGCAGACAAAACTTCTAGCCTCTTGTACCTGATATGGAGAATAATTGTGATTAATCAAACTCATTCCTATCAAATCTACTATTAGTCTAGATGTCATCATAGGAACAAAATATGATTCATTTCCAGATAAAAACATATTTCAGGGAAGTTGGGATGAAAAAGAGAGAAGGGGGCATTATCAAAACAACAATTTACAATCAGCAGTACTGGGCAGGGAACACTCAAATGATATGACACTATTCAAGTTCAAGAAAAACTAAAGTAATATCAACAAAGTGACAAAAATGGATTTATTCAACAATATACAAAATATCAATTCAGGTTGATTTTCTTGCTAAGAAGACAGTTTCTTATCTCACCCATAAGTGTAAACTCTATCAGGCCTTTTTCTTGAAGCAGCCATTGCAAACAATGAAAATGTCAATAGGCCACAGCCAAAAGTTAAATGAAAGGAGTCGGAAACCAAACCTGAAAAGACACCGGCAATCAAAACAAAAAGAAGTTAATATAGAAAACAAATTGAAAACTTAGAGATTAAATCATAAACGAAAAGAGAACGATGAAAATTAAAATCAGCAGAGACTTCTCTTTTGAACCCAGGTGATTTGAAATAGTCTAGCTTCAATTTAATAGTTCTATATTGTACAGAGTTCCCGAAAATGAAAAAAAGAAAAAAAAGAAAAAAAAGTGAGCACTTATAGACAATGAATAAAGTTCTAAAGGCAAAGGCAAAAATAAAATTGACAGACAAGAAAAACGGTTAGAAAATGACTGAAGCAACAAGCGTTTTATAAAACTTGGGGAGCTCTTTGAAAAAACCCAAAACAGACCAGCCACAGCTATGATTGAAACAGGCCAGTTTAAGCAAGTTTGGCAAGCCTAATAAAGCCTACTAACCAGTTCTACTTATTCTAATTTAGGACCAAGTTTGTCCAAGAAATAAGTTTGCTTTCAGAATGTCAAAAGCTCATACCACTTAGAAGAGGGATAAAAAGACTCATTCTCCTCTGCATGATTTACCAGTCATGAGGAAGGCAACTGAAGGAAACGGAAGAAGTGAAATGGCAAGTAGTAACAGTAGAACCTTAAATGTGGTTTTCTTCCACTTCTCTTTCTTCTATCTCTAAACTTGAACTCCCCCACAAGACTAGCATGTGACTTACACCCGCTTTGCGACCTACATTCAAAACCCATATACATCTACTGTGTTGTTTCCTTAGCAGCTCTGTTTCCATGAAGAAGACATTCAGATCCTTCCCATTTTATTTTGATAATTACAACATGAAAAATGAAAATAGCTACTAAATAATCTTCCTTCACTTCCTCATAGCAATAACCACAAAAAGTACTATGGGTGGTGTTTTACCTAACAGCCTTTACAATAGAATTAGAATGTCATCAAATTTTTTTGAAAAACAGTGATAGAGTTCAACCACTTGACGCTATAAAGTAAAAACTACCCTTACAAGACTATGCAGTGGAGTTAGTTTTGAATCAAGCTACTGTATAGCCCAAACACATACGAAGTATTTTACTCTGCAATCCAATTTCAGTGCTGGGATTATCACCAACCAGTTCCAACCAATTACAACTACAAAACACACAATCATAGCTTATAGGAAGCTAACATATATATAATTCGCAAGCTAACAGAGTCAGCATGTAGAAATTGCTGAATAAAGGCAAAGAGAGATCACTGTGCTTACCCACACGCCCTGTAAACAGGCCGATAGTTAACTCTGCCGTCGAATACGCCACGTTAAGCGAAATCATCACCAACAACCTCTTCATGTACCTATTTCCGGACCTCATGATCCGAAAAACCGAAGAAACAAACAACAAAACCGAGAATTTCTCGGCCGATCCATTTCCCTCCCCGGAGAACTTATCGTTTTCGTCTAAAGAGTAGAACCCGGGCGGAATGTCAATGCCAGAGACGCTCCGCGAAAGCAGAGGCTTCGCCGGATCGTTCAGATTGATCGAAATAGGCGTGTGGGGCTCTCGCGATTGATCGAAAGAAGCTTGGCGCGAAAACGCCAATCTCCGATCGCTCGCGACGATTCCGAAACCCGCGTTCCACGAATTCTGGTGCTCGGTTTCCGATGGAGTATAATATTTGAACGAATCGCTCTTCTCCATTTCAATCAGAATCCCCAAATCCAATTCGCAGACGAAAAACCCTAATTTTTTTTATTTTTTGCAACAACAATAAAACAAACTCTAATTCCCCGCCTGATTTCAAATAATATTGGAAAAATAAAAAGGGAAAGCTCTAATAAAAAATCGTACAAGTTCCAATGATCAAACACGGAGAACCCACTAGAAAAATTTTAAAAATAATAATAATAAAAAAAAACCCTAGTTTCACACTATGATTTGAAATCGAAGCTCGTGAATAATGAATCTGATTTATTCTCTAATTCTCGTCCAAAAGAAAACGGAAAAGAGAAGTGAAAATTTTGTTTGGATTTTTTAGCAGAGGAATACGAGTGCGTATGAGATTGTAGATTGAAACAAAAAACAAATCTGAAATGAAAGAAACGCAGCGTTATACGCAGGTGGAACTACAAAAGTGTAGCTCGGGCCGAAGACTACAAGTCAAGTAAACGAGTGGGGACTTGTAGATCAAACTATCGCGCCCAAACACCGACAAAAAATCAATTTTTTTTCTTCTTTTTTGTCCTTTTTTTTTTTCCTATCTAATTTTTTTTTTTCTTCTTCTTCTTCTTCTTTTGGATGAATAAGCATAAACATAGAAAACCCAACTATTTAACCACCAATCCGCTCAACCATCTACCGACTACCGATAACAATCAATTCCTGCTAACACTTTAAACTCCTCCTACATCAGACAGCAAAACTACAACAGATTTACAAACACAAAATCATAATTATTTCCAAAGTATTCGATCTCGAACCCCCATCTGCAACATATAGCTTTACTAATTAACGGTCGAATTCTCCATGACTCGAATAGCTTTAATAAAAACATGCTAATACTTTTTTAAAAAATTAGTGTTTTTTAAAATGACAACCAAAAAACAATGAACGCATTCATAAAAGTGTCATCACCCATTCAGCCCCACATAGCAATACTTGCATTGTTTCGGTTGATAATAATATCCGCTATGGATCAATTGCACTACCACCAGCACTAAATATTGACTCAGAAGCCATCATGGTAATAAGAATTGTCAAGATTCAATGCTTGAGATTGTTCACTTTTCACCACTCTAAAGCATCAAAATCCATATTTGAACCTTCCTCACATATAAAAACATCCACCTTCAAATATACATCCAAATCAAAAGCATTTTATTGCTGAATTATGATTCTTTAATCTTCTCTATCATACTCATTGTTGACGTTGGGTGACTTAAACCATTTATGACGAGGGCCCACAGACTTTTCCTTCTTACTATTGGGTTTTTAAGACAAATCAAAGTCTGTCTTGGATTTGGAAGAGAAGCACCGAACTTAAGCTTTTATATATAGCAATTTATTCAGCCTTTAGGGTAGAGAGACGAAGCGCCGAACCCTCTTGTGTTTTGGGTTATTAGCAGTGCGGTACGGGGATCTGTTTTCTTTCTTCTAGGCAACAGAGAGTAGCAAGAGAGAAAAGAAAAGAAGCCTTATGATAGTGAGAGAAAATAGCAAGACAGTCGCCATCTTGTCCCAACAAAGAAAGAGTTCGTATTTCTGTCTTTTGTATTCTTCCTGTAATAATATCTTTATTGTGTGATAGTGAGATTTGGGTGTATTGGGGCTTTGGGTTTGAGTGATTTTTTCTCTACTAATTTTTGTACTCCATCTTGATAGTGAATTCTTCGTGATCGCCTCCGCCAGTGGACGTACCTCACATTGAGGGAACCACTTAAATCTTGGTGTATTTGTGTGTGATTGTTTTGCCATATTTACCGTAATTGTGATTCTATATTTTTTGCACAAAGTGGTATCAGAGCTAAGGTTCGAGATTCAAGTATTGACGGCAAAGTATGGTGGGCGACCAGTATGAAGTAGAGAAGTTTCATGGCAAGAAATTTCTCACTTTGGCAAAGAAGGATGAAGGACCTTCTCATTCAGCAAGGAGTCTACTAAGGCTATTATTGGGAGAGGCGAATAAACCTGAGAAGATGGCGATGATGATTGGGAAGAGATGGATGCGAAGGCTGCTAGTGCGATCCGTCTTAATTTGTCAGATGAAGTCATTCAGCAGATGTGATGATGAGGAAATGCAGAGGTAATTTGGCAGAAATTTAGGAGAGTCTATATATGGCGAAAATTTAACGAACAAGCTGTACGTGAAGAAGCAGCTATATGGTTTACAGATGGGAAAATACAGATTTACTAGAGCATCTCAACAAGTTCAACATTTGAATGACAAGTTGTTGAATTTTGGAGTCAAGATTGAAGAAGAAGATAAACGATACTTCTGTTGGCATCGCTTCCGTTCTTATGATCACCTGGTTACGACATTGTTGTATGGGAAAGAGACTCTGGCGTTTGAGAGGTGACTGGATCTCTCTTTCACATGAACGCGGAGAAAACCTGTCAATGATCAGGCTGATGGGCTTGTGGCGAGTTGAGCAAAGCGTGGAAGAGAGTAATTTAAAAGGAAGAATGGCAGAGGTAGCGTTGTCTGGTCTAAGTCGCGATCGGCACAGGGTGAAGAATCTGGTCAGATGCAAAAGATGTGGAGTGCTATTATTGTCACAAAAAGGGCATTACAGAAGATTTGTAGCTGATGAAAAAGACCTGAAGATTAAGAAGAATCAGAAAGGTTTCGCAGATTCAGTCAATGTGGCCAATGACGAGTCCGATGACAGTGAGGTAGTGTAGGATGTCTTTCAGCCTTCTCAGGTCAGATTCTTCTTAGAGACTCTTGGATTTTGGATTCTGCTGTTATATCATATGTGTCCGAAATAGGTTGTGGTTTGACACATTTAAATCTGTATGATGGTACTGTGGCTAATGGTAATGATGCTTAGCGTGTAAGGCCTTGGAATAGGTACCATAAAGTCAGGATGTTTGATGGTTGTATGGGTACTCCACTAATGTCACGATATTGTTCCAGATCTTAAGAAAAATCTGATATTTTAGGCACGTTGGATTCTTTGGGCTATAAGTACTCAGCAAAGATGGAGTTATGAAATTGCCAAAGGTGCTTTATTGAATGAAGGGTAAGAAAATGGCATTGTATAATTTCTAAGGGAACACAGTTACAGGTGGAGCTGCAGCGTCCATTTCAGAGAACCAGATAATGATGATACATCTTGTGGCATATGCGGCTTGGCCATTTGGGCGAGCGTTGTATGTTTGAGCTTCAAGAGGAATTTATTGAAAGGTGTGAAGTCATGTAAATTGGTTTCTGCAATATTGTGTGTATGGATAGCAACGAAGAGTCAGCTTTAAGGGGGGTCTCATACAAGCAAAGGTGTTCTCGAGTATGTTAACTCAGATTTTTGGGACCAGTGGCGGTGTCTTCAAACGGAGGTGCGTTATTTTGTCAGTTTTATTTGATGATTTTTCTAGAAAAGTCTGGGTTTATTTTATGAAGCACAAGTCAGAGGTTTTCACCATCTTAAGCAGTGGAAGCGCAGGTGGAAAACAGACTGAAAGAAAAGTGAAGTATTCAAGATCGGATAATGGTTTAGAGTACAGAGACACTGCATTCGTTGAATTATTGCAAAACAAAGAGGCATTACCTCGTTCATCACGGTTAAAGGACTCCACAGGCAGAACGGAGTTGTTGAAAGGAATGAACAGAAACCACTGTTGGAAAAGGCGAGATGCATGAGTTGAATGCAGGATTGCCAAAGAGTTTCTGTGGGCAGTTAATTATGCATGCTTCATCCACAACCGTCTTCCATCAGCAGCATATTTCAAGGTTCCAGAGGAAGTATGGTCAGGTAAACCGGTTGATTATTCTGTGTTAAGAATATTTGGTTGTCCTACATACGTTCATGTGCAAAGTGGAGAGCGATCAAAATTAGATTCAAAGTCAAGAAAGTGTATTTGTCTTGGTTTGGAATCTGGTGTTAAAGGCTATAGGCTATGGGATCCAGTCTCAAAGAAAAAAATTGTTAGCAGAGACGTGGTGTTTGATGAGGCTTATATGCTAAGGAAGGGTGATGATGAAGCATCGACTGATAGCCAGAAAGGGAAACAAGTTGTGGAGGTGGAGCTTGATGACCAGCGTTCACCCACAGATATTTGTGATGACGAAGAATCTTCAAGAGACTCACGGCACCAGGAAGAGCCTTATTCTTTAGCAAGAGGCAAAGAGAAACGTAATCGAAAAGCACCAGAGAGGTATGGATTTGAGGACATGGTTTCTTTTGCCTTGACAGCTGGTAGTAGAGATCCATCATCTATTCAGAATGGTATACCGAAAGAGGTGGAGTCACTACAGAAAGGTAAAACTTGGGAATCGGTAGAATTGCTCAAGCGAAAGAAGGCTACAGGGTGCAAATGGGTCTACAAGAAGAAAGAGTCACAAGAGAAAGCTTTGAGGCCAAGAGGACTAGTAGAGAAGCATGTTGTTCTGTCTAAACCAGGTCCTATGCTCAAGTTCAAGAGATGCTTGGACTTGAGTGGCACTTGTGGATTGTGATTGCCCTTGGGGGCTTAGGCGGAGGCATCCGAAGAAGATTCATATTGTTAAACTTGATTGGTTTCAAGTCAAGGTGGAGATTGGTTGACGTTGGGCTGACTTAAAACCATTATATGAGAGCCCACAGACTTTTCCTTCTACTATTGGGTTTTGAAGACAAATCAAAGTCTGTCTTGGATTTGAAGAGAAGCACCGACTTAAGCTTTTATATATAGCAATGTTATTCAGCCTTTATAGGTAGAGAACGAAGCGCCGCAACCCTCTTGTGTTTTGGTTATTAGCAGTGCGGTACGGGGATCTGTTTTCTTTCTTCTAGGCAACAGAGAGTAGCAAGAGAGAAAGAAAAAGAAGCCTTATGATAGTGAGAGAAAAATAGCAAGACCAGTCGCCATCTTTGTCCCAACAAAAGAAGAGTTCGTATTTCTGTCTTTTGTATTCTTCCTTGAGGAATAATCTTTATTGTGTGATAGTGAGATTTGGGTGTATTGGGGCTTTGGGCTTTGAGTGATTTTTTCTCTACTAATTTTTGTACTCCATCTTTGATAGTGAATTTCTTCGTGATCGCCTCCGCCAGTGGACGTACCTCACAGTTGAGGGAACCACTTAAATCTTGGTGTTATTTGTGTGTGATTGTTTTGCCATATTTTACCGTTAATTGTGATTCTATATTTTTTGCACAACACTCATCATACAACTCATGCATAGCTTTAAGAACAAATTCAATTTAAACCAGACCAACACCATTTTGAACTATCTCGTACGGACGGTATTCGAACAAGGCATTCTATTACCTTTACAAAACTAGCTCGTCTAGACGAAAATCGTGCCGTGTTCCTACTTTTCACAAAAATTCACCATAACTCTACTTCTAACACTTCAAAAACTCCTCCTTAATTTCATGTAATGTTTATACATTACGCATGCTCGTAAAAATACCAAAATTTTTACATGATACTTCTCCATTTTAGAGAAGAATCATAATTTTCTATTTTAACAACTGAAACAACAATACCCCCTAACTCCTCAACACATCACACAACATAATTACCTTAACATTTCAATTAAAACTACATAACTAATAAGCTTGACAATAAAGGAATTCAAAAGAGGTTGTAGTTATTTTATTACCTTTGTAATCTACTCCTCCAAGATCCTCCTTTTAGAATATCTCCTCCTTAGATTAAAACTCAACTAAGTTTGTTTTTTTTTCTAACTATTTTGACAATCTTTCAGTGTCAAAATGAGAGAACGAAGAGAGATTGTGCGAAAATTGCTTTCAACGAATGTCCCTATTTATAGCCAAACTTTTTGCAAATGTTCATCTCCGTCCAGACGGGTAATATAGCTCGTCTGAACGAGGCTTGTGCCAGAATCGCTCTAGTTTCTTTGCAACACGTGAATATTCATTGTTGTCAGGACATATATTGGTCTCATTCGGACGAGAATTTGGTCAACATGTACTAATTCTAATCTCGTCTGTCAAATCGCCACATAGCACATTCTGGTCCATTTGATCATTGTCCCGTCCAGGCAAAACTTCTCATTTGTCTGGACATGACTCAGCTAAAATATGCTCTCCAAGTTTGTCTTTCATTCAAACGGAACCTCTCTCTGGTTCGAACATGACTCAACTAAAATGTGCTCTCCAAGTCTGTCTTTCGTCCGAACATAACCTCTCTTTGGTCCAGACATGACTCAGCTAAAATGTGTTTTCCAAGTTTCCTTCGGCTTGTTTGGATGAGGCCTTTTCTCTCATTCGGACGAGGCTCTTTAGTCTAAATATTTTCTAAGTTTATAAGTCAATTTCTTGACCCTATTTGACCCGAGACTTAACAGATTAAGCTGCACCTATTATGTAACATGCTTTAAGACGTATTTCTTTATCTTATTTATTTTTTAAAATAAAAATATTCTTATTTTTATTTCTTGGACATTACAAGATGACATTGAGAGAGATGAATATTACAATTCACATGAATGTAAAGTCCACTATGAGGCATCATGTTAAGATTGTATAATATATATACATTAAGAGTGTAAAAGATACTGATAAGATGTATCAAGAAAAACCTCAAGATAAGGACTTTAAAGAAAATACTTGATCGAATATTAGGCGCAGGTTGACACACAGACTTATGCACGTACCACTGAAGTTTGAGAATTGTGGTATGAGTGTGGACTATGTTCCCAACCATAGAGAATTAATGTAATTCTCTTGGAAGATAGTGAAACGAAATCACCTCTAATATGTTGTAGGGGGAAAAACATATGGCAAATGGTGCGATCCTTATATATAAGAAAGTAACAAAGCGTGCACATTTATGACTAGTCACAATCTGACGTCAATCTATTAAGAGTCACATATGAGAGTTGGCATGAAAAAGTTTTTGGTACTAAGATAATTATGTCAACTAAGTTTATTATTTCATGTGATCACACCATAATAGTGTAGTCATCCCTACACCTCATAAACTCCATGGATGACGATAATTTCCATGGAGGTTGCAAAGTGAAGAGTTGCAACCATTTATGGATTGCAAGCATGTCTATAAAAAGGAATTTGAGTTTCAATTGGCTACAGTACATACCAAATGCAAATGAACTAGCTTTGAACCTTATTATGAAGCTTGCGTGTAATACTTTCTATTTTCTATCAAAGTTATTGTCCAATATATTGAGAAAGTTATAAGAGATAAATTCACTGCTTGTGAAAAGTAACAAATTTCAACCCAAGTTGGAAGAGTTTAATTACCTTATACTTTAGAGAGATATATAATGTTCCAGAAGCATTCAAACCAATAATAGTTTAATATTTTTGTTGGTCAAAAAAGGCTTGCAAACCAGCTCATCGTCATGTACTTGGCATTTGTCAACACAGCCGAAACTTTGAAGATAGGACAGGAACTATTCTTCATGGCATATTAGTCATATTCATTTACCGTAAGAGAAGTATGGCCAAATCAAATAGAAAAGTTCACTTTCCACCTTGATGTTTTATTACTTTTATAATTATATTTTTAAATTTTAAAAAGTGTTAATTTAAAATTATTATCTTTTAAAAATTTAAAATGTCAATTTTTTTCGTTAGAATTCGGCGTTAATTCAAAGGGTTGAAGAGTGAAATTTTTAAAATGTTTATAAAATTACAAAAAAATATATTAATGTAATAATTAAAAATTAAAAATTAAAAAAAAGATAAAGAAAAAGAAAAAGAGAGAAGTATTTTGAAAATTCAACTTCCTCCATTAAGATTTGACGTAGAATTTGAACAGGATAATTGACATTACAAACTGATAACTCTAAATTAATACTGTTTAAATTTTAAATATATGATTGTTAAAGTGATGGAATAGGCAAGTCAAGTGTTTTCATTAATTTAAGATATTTGTAATTATTTACAGTGCCGTAGATAATTTTTATAATTTTTTTTTTTTTTAAGCAATGCCGTTGGTAGTTGAAAACAAAGAACCAAACTCGCTCTTCCTGGACTTCGTGAACCTTGAACTATCAATATTCTATTCACATCAGAGTCCAAGGACCAGATAAGGAAGGTGGCAGCCTTGAGCAACAAAAAGGGTCGGAAAAATGAAAACCATTAATGAGGCCTTTAACCCATTCTCCATCCCCACAAAAGAAGACCAATTGAAAAACACCTCAGCTACTCCACCAGAAAATAGCACACAAGAAATATATAATAATAATAATTTGACCAACATTAAAATATATAGCACACCAAAAAGGACACGGAAATTTCCCTGACACAAGTCAAAGACTTTTTTTTTTATTTATCTTCGGTGTTTCCAATGAGAACAGATCCCTTCCATAAAAATCTGAAAGTAAGCTTTTTTTTTGTTCTTCTGAATTGGTGTCTTACACCCTGCCGGATATAGCAATACTGCAACCGATTCAGGCAAGAATGAGCTTTTATCGGGCAGTTGAGTTCCTTTTTCTAGCAGTCCTCTTGGGTGGAGCTCTTACCCAAGTCGAGTGCTTAAGTTTTAATTTTCAAAACTTCTCTGCTACAGATGAATCTGCACTGATTATGCAAACTCTAAATTCACGGATTGACGTGGGGGCTATCCAAGTTACACCCAATGTTCGTGTCGACAGCGATTTGCATAATAAATCTGGACGCGCGTTTTACAACAAGCAATTCAGATTGTGGAGCAGCAAGAGAAAAGCATCTTTCAATACAACCTTTGTACTCAATATCGTTCCCCAGACATTTCCAGGCGGCGAAGGCATGGCCTTCATATTAGCTGCAGATGCCACTACTCTTCCGGTGGGCAGCGACGGGCAATGGCTTGGGATTGTAAACACGGCCACAACAAACGGATCCTCTCAAGCGAATGTGGTAGCCGTAGAATTTGACACGAGAAAGAGCTATCCAGATGATCTCGACGACAACCATGTTGGCTTGGATTTAAACAGCATTTACTCTATCAAACAGGTATCTTTAGGTGGCTATGGGGTCAATCTTTCTGCAAGCGTTGATGTAACGGTAAGAGTTGAGTATGATGGCAAAAATATGACTGTCTCTTTTCTCACGACGAGTAATGGAACGGGACAGTACACGCCAGTGATTTCTCTGCCTCTTAATCTCTCTGACCATCTTCCAGAGAATGTTTTCGTGGGGTTCTCTGGTTCAACAAGTAATTACACGGAACTGAATTGCGTAAGATCATGGGGATTCGAGGGTGAAGATATTGGTGAAGATCAACAGCTGTTATGGGTATGGATCACAGTTCCTGTAGCGGTGCTTCTGTTAATTAGCGGGATTGTGTTTTACTTGTATTGGGCAAGAAAAAACAGAGAGCGGCCAGAGGATGCATATCCAGGGATAGAAGACCAGATTCAAGGGTCTTCTATGGCTCCACGGAAGTTCAAACTGAGCGAGCTGAGAAAGGCAACGGGCAACTTCAACCCCAAAAACAAGCTCGGAAAAGGTGGCTTTGGAACGGTCTACAAGGGAATCGGATTGTTGCCAAATAAGGCGGTGGCTGTCAAGAGAGTCTCAAAGGATTCGCGCCAAGGCAAGCAGGAATTTATAGCAGAAGTCACAACAATCGGTAGCCTCCGTCACAAAAATCTTGTGAAATTGATTGGGTGGTGCTATGAAAAGCACGAGCTCCTTATTGTGTACGAGTTCATGCCGAACAGTAGCCTAGACAAGTTCATATTTGGCAATGAGGAAGCACCACTCAGCTGGGAAAGAAGGTACATCATAATTAATGGGGTAGCGCAGGCGCTGGATTATCTCCATAACGGGTGCGAAAAGAGGGTGCTTCATCGCGACATAAAATCCAGCAACATAATGTTAGACTCAGACTTCACCGCAAGGCTGGGAGATTTCGGATTGGCCCGTACCGTTCAACAAAGCGAACAGACTCACCACTCAACGAAAGAGATTGCAGGGACACCCGGTTATATGGCGCCGGAGACTTTTCTTGTTGGTCGGGCAACGGTCGAAACAGATGTGTATGCATTTGGTATTCTTGTGTTGGAAGTTATCTGCGGGAGGAAGCCAGCTGGAAATCAGGGTGAGCATAACGACTACAACAACGGCATTGTGTATTGGTTATGGGAGCTTCGTCGGAAGGGTAGGATGGTTGATTCAGTTGACTCCAGATTGAAAGGGCAATTCGCTGAGGACGAAATTGTGGGCATGCTTGTTTTGGGATTGGCCTGTTGCCACCCAAATCCTCACCAAAGACCCTCCATGAAAACAGTTTTGCAAGTGCTTACAGGGGAGGCGCCTCCGCCGCTGTTGCCCACAGAGAGACCTGCTTTTGTGTGGCCGGCGGACATGCCTCCATCATTCAAAGAAGACACGGACAACGCTTCTAATAAAAGCCAACTTACTCCGTTCTCGGAAATCACCGGGAGGTGAGTCATGCCGAAGTATAACAGAATTTCAGTACGAATTGGTTTTAATTAGTAGATGGTGAGCTTGTTTATATAATATCCCTTAAATAGCAAATTTCTTTATTGTTTTTATCGTTTGGATGTGGGTATGGCTGTTGGCGGTAATTTTGCCGTGATTTCGATGATAAATGAAATATTGGTGAGAGGAATTTTAGTTTTTTTTTATTTATTTTTTGAATGTGAATTTTCACTTTTTCATTGATAATAATTATTGAGCAAAAGTTCTTACAATCAAAAGATAAGACAATAAACCATAAGCTTCGATAACCGTAGCTCAAGGTTATGAACTTACAAGTCATAAACAAAGGCAAGCAAATATCTATGATATAATTTTCTACACACCTATGTACAACTCCGGTTATAGATCAAATATGTAACAAGCAGACAAATTCGAAGATATAGGCAGTCCAATTCACACCAATGAAAGTTAGAAAAAATCACCTCCCTCAATCTGAAGGGCACTGATAAACAGTAATAGAAATAAAATTAAAACAAACAAAAGCAAGCAGTACCAAGCAGATCTACCGACTAGAAGCGGAGGGAGGCTGGTCGGCATGGGAAAAAGAAGTGTAAGAGCCCCGGAACACGATGGAGGGACGCAAGAGGGCAGAAACTCTCTAAAAGTTTTAGATCTGGTTTTGAAAAACCAAAACCAAAACTTTCAAAGGGCAGATCCGGAGCCATGGATGGCGGAGAAAGTAGAATCCGACTATTGATGGTGGAGAAAACGTCGGCAAAACCTGCTGTGCTCATCACGTGAGTGAGGAAGACTTTCATTTATTTTTTTGGCTACAATACATACTAAATGCAAATGAACTTTGAACGTTTTTATGAAGCTTAATTGACTAGAATACTTTATATTTTCTATACTCGATCTAGAGAAATAGTGATGGACCTTGTGTGTTGTACTTGCTTTAAATGTTAAGATTTCAGTTTTTAATTTTACAAATTTAAGACATGAGATTACAAATATTTCAAATGGAAGACTTTCATTTATTTTTTTTCCCCTAATAAAAAACAAAAATAGCATGCAAATACTTTTATGCCATTCACATTGAAATTTGAAAAGAGATAGGAAAAAAGTAACTAAGAGCGGCTCATAGCCATCCCCTAACATAGGGGTGTTGTGAGTATACTTATGAGTGATGTGTCCCACACTAAAAAATCATAAAAGAAGATAGTAGTTAATATACTTAAGTGGACGCAAGCCCATTAGCTTACATTTTTGGGTTAGAGTGGTATTTAAATATGTATATTAATGTACTATGAGTAAAAATTTTTTGACCGTTTATCTTCTTAACAGTTGGTATCAGAGTCAAGTTGAGGTAATGTGAGGTTAACCGATGTTATTAACCGCATACCTCAAATCCTAAAATCGCTAACCGCGCTGCCTTAGATGGTTAATATTTTTTTTAACGGCCTAAAAAAGGGTTATGCGGTTAACAATTATGGGAGCAGAGGCAATAAATAATTCAAATGCTTAAGTTAGTAAGTGTTTAAAAGATGAAAATTGAAAAGTGCTTAATTAGAATAGTTTTGAGCAAATTTCATAAATCCCTTTTACGTGGTGGATATATAGTAGTCTTCATGCAACTGTTTCCATGCTATGATCCTCTTTCATGTGCAATTAATCCGTTGGCCTTGATTTAAGCAAGTTTAAAACGTACGTACCTTATCGTGGACAAGATGGCAGTTAGAAATTGATTCCCTATTGTTATTACATATGTATTGCGCATGCAGGATACCCCTGGGTTAATGAGCTAATTTCTGACCTTAAGGCGTGGGCCTGCGTCCCTTACCAAACAAAATTCCTTGATGGTCCAACTACACAACGATGAAGCAACAACAAAAGAAAAAATCGCCCGGAAGATTTTTTTATATAAGAAAAAAATAGAAGCAAAGGGAAGAAGCATCAATACGCCGATTCTTCAATTGTTGAATGTTGACCAAGTACAACTTTTTTTCATTCGCTAATTAAATATCACAATAAATTTGCCACTCCGATAAAAGAAAACGAATAAGTAAGTACACTTGGTGTTGATCTATCAATGGCAATCAATTTCGCTGGTGTACTCTGATCCTCCTTGGTTTCCAAAATGAAATGATATATAAAGGAATTCAATCAATTAAAAAAAGGGAGGGGTCGTGTTCAAATGGTGAAGAGGGCAAGTTAATAAAATTGGTTAATACTTAAAGAGTGTGCATAGAATACAATTATGTTTTTGGAATTGTTCTAATCACTTGTCAAAAGATGGTGATAGAAAAATGTTGTTCAGAAGCATTCAAGCCAACAGTAGTTTAATATATTTGTTGGTCCAAAGAGGCCTGCGAGCAGACCTCATCGTAATCATAAGACTGATAGTGCTTAAAAAATAGTCCAATTATAATTTAATTGGGTCGGACCATAAAACCGCCACTGTCAATAGTCTTATAATGCTTAGCTGCTGGCAAGCATTGACCCTCTGCCATATATGCGTAATGAGTAGAGCTGGACGCCCAGCGTCCGTTTTTTATTTTTTTTAAAAAAATAAAAAATAAAAAATAAATGTTTTTTTTATTATAAAACAGGCTTAAATTTGTTCATTTCATTTTAATTTTTTTCTAAGATTATGAAATGGGGATGAAATAAGCTTGAACCTGTTTTTTGTTAAAAAAAAATATTTTTTCTATTTTT
This sequence comes from Betula pendula, assembly GCA_900184695.1. NCBI lineage: Eukaryota > Viridiplantae > Streptophyta > Magnoliopsida > Fagales > Betulaceae > Betula > Betula pendula. Next base: position 639,982 of record FXXK01000396.1, read on the forward strand.
TATCTCAATAAAAAATAAAAAAAATATTTTTTTTTTAACAAAAAACAGGTTCAGGCTTATTTCATAACCTTAAAAAAAAAAAAAAATGAGAATTGAACAAATTTAAGCCTGTTTTATAATAAAAAAAAAGCATTTTTTTTTTTCAATTAAAACGGACGCTAGGCGTCCGCTCTAGCACGACTCATGCGTAATTTCTTGGAATGTCTCTCATTTGTTTTGCACGACTTCCGTTATCTCTCACGTCCAAATTCCAATTTTGTAATGTAGTTGCCATTTTTCAACACAAGCTAAAACTTTGAACTAATCTTCCAGATGGCATATATTTCTCCTAGTCATATTCCTTCACAGTGTGCTTTTCCTGGTAGGTTCCGCAAGAGAATTATGACCAAAACAAAATTAGAAATGTTATTATTTTGTATTTCTCCGTCTTTTATTATTATTTTTTAAATAATTAACTCTTAGATTTGTAAGATCTAAAGTGCCACGTGTCAACGTGGAATGGAAAATTTCACATATATTTGAAAACAAAGAACCAGCAGACTCATTCTTCCTGGACTTGGTGAACCTTGAACTATATATATTCTATTCAAATTAGAGTGCAGGACCAGCTAGATCAGAAAAAATTGAATCCTCAACAAACTACCAAATACTGTTACCAGGGTATCTCATCAGAAGAAAAAAAAAAAAAAACCACTTTTACCATGGCTGGCAAATATATTGACATGTCGGGTCGACTTATGGGTTAACTTGATATGGGTCAATCTAAATACGATCAATTTAGTTAAACTGGTCAAATCACTCAACTCTTACACAACCTACTTAAATTAGCAGGTGACGCAACACAATTCGCATAATCCATTTAATAAATACGCCGGGTTTGGTTGACCGGACCCGACCTAAAGGGCTATAAATGTGGATGCAGATGTGTTTATTTGTAATATCCGCAACTGCATAATGCGGTTATCACTTTTAAGTATTTGCATCGTGCAATTATTATTTGCATCTGCGCGGTTATTAAATATGATTATTAATTATCCGCTATCCACATTTGAGGCAATGGGCTTTTTGGGTCTTCTTTGGAGCTCTATTTGAACCTATTTTAAAAATAGTTTAGACATGTTTTAGTATTTTAGGTCTGTTTTAGTGTTTTTTAAGGTTTACTGTTTTAATTTTAGATGAAATATATATCTATTTCACATTCCAACTTAAAAATAATAAAGAAAATACAAATACTCCACGATGGTTTTATCCAAAAAAAAAAAAACAAGATTACAAATTACAAAATGCGGTTAATAAATTATAAAGGATATGTGGATGTGATTAATAACCAATTAACTACATCCGCATACTCTAAAATCGCTATCCGCATATAAGGATATGTGGATAGTGGTTTTGCTATCCGATCCGCATGTGCGGATAGTTGTTAGGTGCGGATAGCAGATGCATGCAGTCGTCGCATTTACATCTCTACCAACCTGTATAACTCATTTAATAAATAAATTATGTTGGGTTGGCTTAAACATAACCTGTATATGAATTTAAATGAAAAAATATTTAATTTATATGAATTTTAACCTTTTAAGAGTTGTTTTTTAATTGTTAAAAAAAATTAATTAATTTATATGGGTTATAAAAATCACCCAAAAATTAAGCGAGTACTTGTCTCAAAATTGACCCATTTACTAAATAAATAGGATAATTCGAATCAATCCAAATTAATCCGAACCCGAGTATAGAAAAACAAATTGTTAGCCCTGCTTTTTACCGATTCCCCCGTCCCCACAAAAAAGAATAAGAAATAAATTTTTTTTTTTTTAAAAAAACGAAATAATCATTGGCATGTTACTAGCTATACAGAATATTCAACCCTTGACCAACATTAAAATAACATACCAGAAAGTACATGGAAGTTGCCCTGATACAGATCAAAAACTTTGTTTATTTATCTTCGATTTTCCCAATGAGAACATTATGCCTTCCATAATTAAAAATCTGAAAAGTTAGCTTTTTGCTTCGTCTGAATTGGTGTCTTACACCCTGCAACCGATTAAGGCCCTATTCTGTATTTTCCAAAAGGCAGATCGAATGAGCTTTTCTCGGGCAGTTGAGTCCCTTTTTCTATCAGTCCTCTTGGGTGGATTTCTTACTCAAGTCGGTTGCTTGAGTTTTAATTTTCCAAACTTCTCTGATCCAGATGCATCTGCACAACTGATGCTAAGTCCAAATTCACTTACTTACTTGGGAGCCATCCAAGTTACACCCGATGTTCGTACCAACAGCTATATGATAAACAAATCCGGACGCGTGTTTTACAATAAGCAATTCAGATTGTGGAGCAGCAAGAGAAAAGACGTTGCAGCATCTTTCAATACCACCTTTGTGCTTAAAATCACTCCCCAGACAACTCCAGGCGGCGAAGGCTTTGCCTTCATATTAGCTGCAGATGCCACAACTCTTCCCGTGGGCAGCGATGGGCAATGGCTTGGGATTGTAAACGCGGCTACAAACGGATCCTCACAAGCTAATGTGGTGGCCGTAGAATTTGACACGAGAAAGAGCTATCCAGATGATCTCGACGACAACCATGTTGGCTTGGATGTAAACAGCATCTACTCCATCAAACATGTATCTTTGGGTGATTATGGGGTCACTCTTTCTGCAGGCACTAATGTATCGGTAAGGGTTCAGTATGATGGCAAAAATCTGACTGTCTCTGTAATTCCCACGAGTAATGGAACGGGGCCGGGGGAGTACACCAAAGTGATGTCTCTGCCTCTTAATCTCTCTGCCTATCTTCCAGAGAAGGTTTACGTGGGGTTCTCCGCTTCAACAAGTAATTACACTGAACTGAACTGCTTAAGATCATGGGAATTCGAGGGTGAATATATTGCTGAAGATCTAAAGCTGTTATGGGTATGGATCACAGTTCCAACAGTGGTGGTTGTGTTGATTAGCGCGATTGTGTTTTACTTGCATTGGGAAAGAAAAAACAGAGAGCAGCCAGAGGATGGATTTCCAAGGATAGAAGACCAGATTCAAGGGTCTTCTATGGCTCCACGGAAGTTCAAACTGAGAGAGCTGAGAAAGGCAACAGGCAACTTCAACCCCAAAAACAAGCTCGGAAAAGGTGGCTTTGGAACAGTTTACAAGGGATTGTTGGCAAATAAGGAGGTGGCTGTCAAGAGAGTCTCAAAGGATTCACGTCAAGGCAAGCAGGAATTTATAGCAGAAGTCACAACAATCGGCAGCCTCCGTCACAAAAATCTTGTGAAATTGATTGGATGGTGCTATGAAAAGCACGAGCTCCTTATTGTGTACGAGTACATGCCCAACAGTAGCCTCGACAAGTTCATATTTGGCGATGACAAACTAGGCTGCTTGGATGACCCACCACTCAGCTGGGAAAGAAGGCACATCATAATTCATGGGGTGGCGCAGGCACTGGATTATCTCCATAACGGGTGCGAAAAGAGGGTGCTTCATCGCGATATAAAATCCAGCAACATAATGTTGGACTCAGACTTCACCGCAAGGCTGGGAGATTTCGGATTGGCCCGTACAATTCAACAAAGCGAACTGACTCACCACTCGACAAAAGAGATTGCAGGGACACCCGGTTATATGGCGCCGGAGACTTTTCTTGTTGGTCGGGCAACCGTCGAAACAGACGTGTACGCATTTGGTGTTCTTGTTTTGGAAGTTATCTGCGGAAGGAAGCCGGGAAATCAGGGCGAGCATAACGACTACAACAACGGCATTGTGTTTTGGTTGTGGGAGCTTCGTCGGAAGGATAGGATGATTGATGCAGTTGACTCCAGATTGAGCGGGCAATTCGTTATTGAGGAAGAAATGGAGTGCATGCTTGTTTTGGGATTGGCCTGTTGCCACCCAAATCCACACCAAAGGCCCTCCATGAAAACAGTTTTGCAAGTGCTTACTGGGGAGGCGCCTCCGCCGCTGTTGCCCTCAGAGAGGCCTGTTTTTGTGTGGCCGGCCATGCCTCCGTCATTCAAGGAAGACTCGGACAACGCTTTTACTAAAAGTCAACTTACTCCGTTCTCAGAACTCGGTGGGAGATGAGTCATGATGAAGTATAATAGAATCGATCTTGTTTTTATTAATTAGTAAATGGTGAACTTGTTTATACATGCGGCGTATGTTTCACTAGCTAGTTAATTTGAAGATTGTGATCGCACCAAATAGTAAAACTGGGATAGCTTAGATTTGATCTCAAAAGTTTAAAGTAGATTTGAGCTCTTATTTTTTTCATTACATAGGTGCTGTAGTAAAAACTACAGCACCTACGCTGCATCTGTTTAACTGTAAGAGCATTTGTAATGAACTAGTTAAAATTTAGATAAATTTTAGTTAAAAAATTCACTTTTGTTATTTTAACTAGTCACTTTTCAAAAGCCTCAAATATCAAACTCTCTAAAATTTCTCTACTTCAAATAAATATTCTTTTTTTATTAGTTTTTTACAACTACCATCTCCAACCAACTATCACCAAAATAATTGCTTATTCTTCAATTAATAGAACAACATCCTGCAGTTGAACAAAAGGCCTACTTTATTTGTTCATCAATTTTTCCTCCAGGCGTGAGTTCATCAGAAACGTGTTTCAACCAGTGTGTAGTTTAATTTGACTAGCATTCATGACAACATGTTCCAACCAGTGAAAGAACTCACAAAAGTAGGCCTTGTTTTAATGCAATTCTGCTAGCATTCATGACAGTTCCAGCATGAATTAATCTGACTAGCATTCATGACAACGTGTTCCAACCAGTGAAAGAACTCACAAAAGTAGGCCTTGTTTTAAGGGGTATTCGGCTAGCATTCATGACAGTTCCAGCATGAATTAATGGCAGGTTTCAGGACAATTCAAAAAAAATTTCCATCGACTTCAATTCCCCGTTACTTTCTACAACATCTTACAATAAGTCATGACAGTTCCAACCACTGGAACTGTCATGGATTAATCTGAAAATTTAATTCCATTAATGAATATTCCATTTGAGACTACCTCAGTACAACATGCATGTTCCAGTAGTAACTCGAGACAGTTCCAGTGGTTGGAACTGTCTTTAATAAAACTCTGTTATAAGAAGTTGTTATCCCCTCTGCATAACCATCGACCCGGGAAGAAAAAAAAAACCTCAATCTTTCAATCTTTGTTTTGTCTCTATGAATCGCTCTTTTTTTCACAAAATGCTTCTTATCGAATCAGACTCTGATGAAGAGTTAGAGGTAATTGCAAAACTTGCTATAGAAGAAGAAAATTCAACATTACATGGTAATCCTAAACGACGTCGCACATTCATCATGTGTGATCGCTTCCAAGCCGGGAAAGATCTTTTTCGCGACTATTTTGCTGAAAGACCAATATATCCTCACAAATATTTTCGCAGGAGGTTTCGGATGAGTCGTCTTCTTTTTCGTCGTATTCAACATGCGGTCGAAGCTCACAATGTTTATTTTGTCCAACGAAGAGATGGTTCCAGAAGGCTTGGTTTTTCTTCCCTTCAGAAGATCACCACCGCACTTAGAATGCTTGCATATGGTGTTACTGCTGATTTTATGGATTAATACTTGAAGATTAGAGAACCCACCGTACTAGAGAGTCTAAAAAAGTTTGTTAAAGCAGTGATTTCAATTTTTTCAGAAGAATACTTAAGGTCACCCAACAATCAAGATATCGCCAGATTGCTAGCTGAAGGCAAAAGCCGTGGATTTCCAGGCATGTTGGGGAGCATTGATTGCATGCATTGGAAATGGAAGAATTGTCCAGCTGCATGGGCAGGTATGTATTCTGGTCATATCCACGAACCAACTATTATTTTGGAAGCAGTGGCCTCATATGATCTTTGGATATGGCATGTTTTTTTTTTGGTTACCCGGGTCTCATAATGATATAAATATGCTAGAAAGGTCTTTTATATTTTCTGACCTTGCTCAAGGACGTGCTCCTCCTGTCAACTAACTACACAATAAATGATTATGACTATAAAATGGGATACTACCTCGCTGATGGCGTATATCCGTAGTGGGCAACATTTGTAAAAACAATTTCATCTCCACAAGGGAATAAGAAAAAACACTTTGCTGCTGCCCAAGAGTCAACAAGGAAGGATGTAGAGCGTGCCTTCGGCGTACTTCAAGCACGATTTGCAATAGTTCATGGACCTGCCCGACTTTTTCACCTTGAAACACTTAAGGACATTATGAAAGCATGCGTAATTTTACATAATATGATCATTGAAGATGAGCGGAATAACAATGGTGCAAAAGACTTTGAATATGAATAATTCAATGAACCACTTGAATCAGTGACACCCGGGCCTACAAATGACTTTAGTGAGTTCATTCGACGTCATCATGGTATCAGAGATAGGGAAACCCATTCTAAACTCCAGTTGGATCTTGTCGAGCACTTATGGAAACTACATAGCGAGGCATAAGACTTCGAAAGTTTTATGAGGACTTGTCTTCCTCGATTTTTTTTTTTTGTAATATCTGGCAAAGTTGCTGGTTCTTGTCAGGCATGTTGTTTTGCTTATATAACCCTTTTTCTGGGGTTTTGGTTTTTGGTAAATTGTACGTAATGTCTGCATTTTTATGTGGCTTTTTGCTAATCCTCTACAATGGGCAACATCCTACGGATATGAGTATCTATTCAAGCTTCAGTACGTAAGGAGGCTTCCATCATGGTTAAGCACAACACAAAGATACTTTAGCAAGCAATAGCTGTGAGTTATGCAGAAACTAAACTAAATTTAAAATTTGCACATGCACACAAATTAAAAGAGAAAAGTTGCACATAGCAACACCGTCCCTAATTTGGAGTTCTAGAGCGGCTGGTCTCTGCAGAAACAGAAAAAAAAGAACTGCAGAAGAAATTCTGCAGTAACTGCAGAATTAGAAATGCAGAAACCAGAAATGTAGGAACCAGGAAATGCAAAACCAGAAATGCAGGAAACTAGAAACTGCAGAAATTGGACTGAATAGAATGTAGAAATTGCAAGATGCAGGACCAGAAAATGCAGAAACCAGAAATGCAGGAATTGAAAAAAGGAATGCATAAACCAGCAACAGAAAAATTCAGGAACTTAAAAATACTGAAAAGTGCAGAAACTGCAGAATTTCTGCAGATTCTGCAGGAATACAGAATCTGCAGAATTTCTGCAGAAATGTAGTAACTGCAGAATTTGAAAAAATGCAGGAACTGAATAAAGATTTTTTTTTTTTTTTTTTTTTTATAACTGCTATATCACATTCTAGGCCCACAAGTAATTGAGACAAAATGGTGTGCATGAATAAAATGGGACTTGTCAACCTGTATGGACTCGTGTGCATAAATAAAATGTAACTGCTATACATATGTATATTAATCATAACAATTCTAATAAGCTTCCTTAAGGAAAACAATACTTCATTACAACATTAGAATTGAGCATTTCATTACAACAAATCATTGGATACAAAAGTGGCTACAAAATTAGGCCTCTAGGGTGCATTAGCAAAATAGGATTGTCTTCCCCTAAAATCATTGGATACAAAAGTTAATAACTAACAAACAATGAACATATTATAACCCATCTTTTAACCCTCACGGATTGCCAATTTGACCTTGAAGGATTGCCTTTTTGCGTCGCCGAACATATTCTTTGCCATCTTCATCCAATTGACTTGTATTCATGAACATAAATTCTTTTTCATCTCTCTCTTGCTTGAATCGAAACTCCCTTTCCTCTTTCTCTTGTTTGAATCGAAACTCTTTCTCTCTCAAATTCAATTCCCTCTCTTTAAGGTGCATTCCCTTTTGCTTAAGGTGCACTCCCTCTTGCGCAAGGCGCACTTCCTCTTGCTTAAGAATAAACATTTCTTTGTCTTGCTCACGTGCTTCCTCAAATAGTTTTGTTTTCTTCTTCTTGTCTTCATTTATGTCATTCAATATCACAACCACACTCGGATTCATTTTTTCGGTAGTCTTTCGTTTGTTTTTTTCAGCTTTCCGGCCTATTGGTCGCTCTAGGTCTACAAAAGCTTCGGGTGAGGCCTCACCTTCTTCCAGATTTATCAAATTTTGAGTATTAGTACGAGATTTCACAGTAGATATTTTCTTTGGATTTGTAGTTTCCATATGAACCACCCATTTTGGATGAAACCTTAATAATAACCAACAATGTTCAAAGTGAAATATTGTTCCTTGGAGCTCGTAATACAAGAGTTTTGCCTTGCCAATCTGAAAAAAATTAAGAAATTCAACATAATTAGAATTAGTAGGAATAAATAAGATTGTTTAATTATGTTCATAACTAGAACATACCTTGTCTTGTTCAGTTTGACCACTTTGATGCTTTGATTCAACTTGGGCTAAGCAACCACAAAACTTATTTACCGCTTGTTGAATCACGGACCAACGATTCATGAAAGAGTTTTGATTACGGCGAGAATCGAACGTCTTATTCTCGTAAAATAACTCACAAACTCTTTGCCAATATTTCTTATGTTTTTGTTCATTCCCTTGTACCGCATCCAACGTAATTTCAATCCACGACTGCACAAGCAAGTTGTCTTCGTCCAAGGTGAAGTTGCCACACCGACATTGTTTTTTAACAATTACTTCAACCTCCTCCATTTGGGGTGAAGGCTCTTGATGATCAAACATTGTATTTGTAGATTCTACGAAAAGATCATCACCACTAAGAAGATTGGTATAGTAGGGAACTTCGTTTGAATCCATCCCTAAAATCAAATAATATAGTCTATAAGTCAAACTTGATGCACCTTATAACTTGCTTATACATTTTGTTAGCATAAACAAACAAAATATAAGTCCAAAGAATAAAAGAACAATTAAAGTTGCAGCAAGCACAATATTAAAGTATTCATCAAACATGCATCCGACAGTATTACCAAGGACTATAAATGCCCTTTTACCAAAAAGAATTCTTAATTGGAAAGAAAAAAAAATTACATTAGAAACATAACTCCTAGCAAAAGAGGGAGCTAGTTAGGTTCAGTGTAAAAACATTATGGGAGAGGATTAATTTAGGATAGGAAATTCAAACAAACAACACATAGAAAAAAAAAAAAAGTCAAGACTATCACCTATACAATGAAATTTCTGCATACTTTTTGTTGAAATTTCTGCATACCAAGCAAGGGCACATTCTAAGTGAAATATTGCTTCAAGCTGATGAAAAACATATGTAAATTTCTAAGAAAATTTATTCATGGCCTGGAGTTATGATCAATTAAAAGCAAGGTCATCTTGCATGTACAATGTTC